>PVKS010002405.1:0-118942 GCA_004027875.1 Aplodontia rufa
CAGCCACCCCTACCTGCCTGCAGTCCCCACCCAAATCCCTGTGGGGGTTAATGCATTGCTTACGTGGAGGCCTCATCACCCCATCGGTTCACCTCTAAACGCTCTCGCACTGTCTCACACATGAGCTTTTGGGGGACCCCTCACATCTAACCATAACAGGGTCAGAGCTTGAGGGTGGAGTCAGACAGGCTCTTCTTCCAGCAAGGTGTTCGGGAACACTGTTCTTTGTGCCCAACCTCAAGTTCTTGCCTACAACCGAAAAGTCTCAGGCCTTGGTCACAAGTATTGGCTTTGCGTGGTAGCAGCTCACCTGTCCCTCCTGCTTTGTCATTTTCCTGAGGGTGGTGAGGGTGGCCAGGTGGGAGAATTTCCTGTCTTTTTAAGACCTGGACAGTGAGCCCAGGACGGGGAGTGCGGCCTCTGCGATGCGGGAGAGATCTGGCAGAGCGCTGTGGTCTTCAGGACAGAGCTGGGTCGAGCAACTTGGGCAGAGCAGGCTGAGCCCTGCACCGAGCTGCTCCGTGGTGGACAGAGTACGCTTTTCCAGCTGCGCCTAAGCCTGAGCTACTCCCCTTTGTAAAGCAGTAGTTATCAACCTCACCGGACCCAACACCCTCACCTAAGACCGCAAGCCCCTGAGACTGGACACACAGTGCCTGACTCCATCCCCTGGTCACTCCTGGCCCTCGTCTAGGAGAATCACCCTAGCAACAAACCTCCTCCAGTTTCCTACCCTCCTGGGGTTTCTCCTGGCCGTGATGACAAAGCACAGCCCAAGCTGACACCTCAAGCGGACACTGCAAGCTGGCACTGTGAACCTGAGCTGCTAGCCTCCTGGACCCTCTGCTTTGACATCTCTGCAGCGGGGGGCGGGGGGGGGGGTTGAGATGCTTAGCTGACCAACCACAGCCGCTTTCCACTCTGAGTTCATATTTGTCTTTGGGGGTGCCCCTGCCCAGCATCCCGCCCCTCTATGCCCATCTTAACCCTTTCTTAGTCTTTCTCAGGCATAATTTTTATATAATGGTGTGACGTGTGCCGTGTGACTTGATTATAGATAGTAGAAACTTGGGTTTGCCAGGCTTATGATTATCTGGTGACCCACAAGTGTTTGAACAGCCAGGGGTGAAAGTGATATCACGTGTGAATTTAATGTCATTCAGTAAATTATGACACTGCAGAGAGACAGAAATGCGTCTGGCCTGTGTCTTTTCGTAGATCTTTCATGACAAAGGATGAGGCAACCTGCTCCGTCAGGCTGGGGAAGTTGTGTCCTACACAATGGGGTTGGTCTGGCTCCCACGGGACAAGCATTACAGCTGAGATCCGGGCCTTGCTCTGCCCGCCAAGCCATGAGGATCAAGCATGGGTCTTCCAGAGAGGGCACTGTTTCCAAGTGCCATAAATGCTCTGTATGGATGAGCAAAGGCCCCATGAGCACCAGCCGGAGGCTAGAAGTCCCCCTTGGCTCCTTGGTGGGCTCTGCCCTGACTCTTCCTGACTCTCCTCCTAGAGAAATGGCCCCACCTCCCCACTGACTTATGAAACATGGTGGTGTGACACAGTGGGTGTGAGAGGAACATTATGAAAGAAAAAATGCCCCAGAGCTGGCGCATGATAGACACCACACAGGAGAGCCTAGGGGCCTCCTTGGTGATCATGGGCTGGTTGCTCACTCTGAGCCCAAATGTCCCCATGTGTAAAATGAGGATGATAACCTCTGTCATGCCCCACCTGCCAACGTCACTGTGAGGATCAGAGGAGTCTTAGACACCCATATGCTGTGGATGCTCCCACAATGATAGAATTCACATAAAAGAGTCCAGAAGTAGAAGTCTGGTGGCCCTGTCTGGTCCCTGATGAAGCACATATGGAGCCACATTGGAGGGAGGTGTCACATCATCCCCAGTCTTCCTGCCAGCTCTGCCAGGAACCCCTGATGGCATATGTCCTTGCTATTTGGGGCCAGTGATGTCACCCTGCAGGCCAGCTCATGGCTGTGGTGATATCATCAGCTGTCTGACAGGGAGGCTTTGTGGCCAATGCACTACAGAGGGGAGTCCCTCTCCACAAAGAGCTGTGTCCCCTGACCCTCAGGATGGCACCAAGATAATTCAAGAGGCTCCAGGGTTGTGAAAGGGGAGCCGTCTAGAGCAGAGCCTGGGCTAGGAGGCTGGTCTCGCCCTCCCAGGGGCCCCTGTCCAGCCCTTGTATGTGGGCCTCACATCTCAAGGCCAGAAACGACACATTGAATCCTTTTCTCGCCTGCAGCCTCTCTTCCCTCCACTTCTGCTGATTGTCTTCTGCCTCTCTTCCTGTTGGAACCAGAGAAAGTTCTCTGCCTTTAAGGGATCAGGTGGTTAGCTTGGGCCCCAACTAGATGATCCAGGAATCTCCTTATGTTAAAGTCCCTAACCTTAATCGTGCCTGCAAAGTCCTTTTGTCATGAGGCATAGCCTACTCATAGGTTCCAGGTTATTCCATCTACCACGCTCTGCAGCAACCTCTCCCCACTATGAATGGATAGTGTGTCCTCGCTCTCTGCATTGAGCACCCACGGTGTGCATGGGACGCAACCTGGAAATACTGAGCCTCCCGAGAGGAGCAAGTGTGGGGAGGAGGAGAACTACTTGCCACCTGCAGCCAGGCCTGTTCCCCGAGCTCTCTCTCTCATGTTCAAAGGCACCCACTGCACAGCTGAGAAAGCTGGGGCTCCAGGGCTCATAAATCTGTGGCTCATAAAAAGTGGGGACACCCTCTTTTTCCTCACTGAGTCTCTAGGTTCCAGACACTTAGGACACCTCTTCAGGGTAGACATGACTTCAGAGGGAGGCACTGCATAGCCTGGGCCCTCCCCACTGAGGCCAGTGTCCAGGACTGAAGACCTGTGACTCAATGCAGCCTGAGTTTGTGACCTTCCTGGGGAGGCCCACGGGGTTTCTGGGGTCATCAGAGGACACAGTGGTGGCCTGCGTTCCCTGACCTGGATGCTCCGAGTTTGCAGAAGTCGGGGAGACGGCAGGGATGGGCAGGCTCTGGGCCCTGAAGTCTCCCAGGGCACATTTACATGTTCTTGCTAGCACAGGTGCAGCCCTTCCTCTTTTAATGACCTGGAGTATTTATAGCTGTCCTTCAAAGAGCAGCGAGCTGTGGGCTTCAGTCTACAGACTACAGCCTTGAGAGCCTGGGGCAAGTCAGTGCTCCAGACATGCAGAGGAACAAAGTGAGGAGGGCCACGTGAAACGCCAGCCAAATCCAGACGAGAGGCCCTGGGTCGTAAGAGAGATCCAGCAACGTTCCTAAGAGCGACCAGGTCCTTCAGTGTGCCTTGATGCACGCTCCTCGTGACATCCATGGGTGGACTTCACTGAGGACATGCTCAGGGGTGCTAAGTGACTTCCTCCAGGTCAGACATGTAAAGGAGCAGTCTGGCTTTGTGTGGGTGGGTGGGTCCTCTGCAGGAGCACACCGAGCTCCTTCCACCGGGTCACCCAGAGACCCGCAGGGCCATGAGTCTGTGACTTTATTTAATCCCTTCAACAGTGCTATGCAGGTGGTCCTGCTCATTCCGCATTGTGCAGTTAAATAAAGTCCGAGCCCCAAAGAGGCTGAGGGCTTGCTGGAGGGCCCCGGTGAGGGAGGACCCCAGGGAAGGAGGGAAGGGTGCATTTGGAAACAGGGTACAAGCATGGGCCGTCCCACGCTTCCCCAGGACCAGTCATTTAGACTGTCCTCTGAGGTCACACTGACTTCTCCACATGAGGGAGCAGCCTGTTTGTCCTGGTCGACTGTGACTCTCCCCATGGGACAACTTTCCCTAGCTCCTCCACAAGTGGGCCCAGCTCCTCAATGAGAGACACATAGATGCCAGCTCTTCAAGAAGGGGACCCTAGCTCCATTTCTTCCTGTCACACCCACCTCTGGCCTGGCGCACAAATAGGTTCCAGGGACATTTGGGTACACCCGGATAAGAATGAGGGAGGATGGGTGTTAAGTCCCATTCAACAGGTGGGCGGAGCTAATAAGGCCCAATTTGAATAAGAAAGGCAGGAAGAGCACAAGAAAGTCCCAAGTGGTCCTGGAAGGGAGCAGCAAAGCCCTGGGGGCAATACTGAGCTCCCACCTCACTTTTCCAAGTATGCATGTGCTCTGGCCCTGTTATGCTCTGGCAGAGCCCAGGTACGGCCCAGGTGTTGGCCTCATGTTTGTTGCTGAGCTTCCTCCTCCTGCGTCCTCTACTGTGGGCGTCACTGGCTTCTCTAGCTCTGAAAGGCCAGAACATCAGCTCATGTGGAAACGCTGGTGACAGGGACCATCAGGGCCCTGCCTTAGGATATGCAGTCTGGTTCTGGGGGTGACCTAAGCACCAGGTTGGGTGGAGGCAGGAGTGAATGTAGAGGAAGCTAAGGAGGGAAAAAGGAAAGAGGGAGGAGGCAGGCACAGTGGGTAAACAGACTGTCAGATAAAAGAAAGCTTCAGGAAAAAGCAGTGTACAGAGAGACCGCTCCACACGGTGTGACTCAAGCACTGACAGAGGACAGTAACAGAGCGACTTCCGACCTCGGCGTGAGAATATCCCTATTGAGATGCTCAGGGCTTGTCACCTGGACCAAGAGAACCTGAAGTGTGATTCCCGGGCAGCCTGGCCTGGGAGCGCCTTATGTGAAGTCCTGCGAGGGTCAGCGAAGTGAGCTGGCTTCCAGTTCTTGGACTCACCCAGTGGACAGGGCCTGGAAGCCTTGGCAGAGGTTTGAGGAGGAGTGAAGCAGAGAGAAAGGACTGGGGACATGAACAAGTCTGGAGAGGGAAAAGAAAGGGACGGGGAGGCTCAGCACCCAAGTTGCACCCCAGGAAACAGGCACGCGATGAAATCAGACAAGATATCGGTGAGAACTGCACTAGAACCAAAAGGAGAATTATAAAGTGGACCATCACCTAAACTTCACAGGTGCAGGAGGGGCGGCATAAGCAAGCAGGTGTCCATCTTTCCCAGAAAGTACACAATTTGCAAAGCATCGAGAGTCAGACTTGCTTCCCCCAGAGTGTCAAGTGTGACAAGACTAAGAAGGAACCCCGTGAAAGATGGAGATGGGGTTGAGGCTGCAGGGAGGAGACCACAGCCCGTGATGCCTGTGGACACGTGTTATTCATCAGGAACTAGAATTCTGGGCACTAGCTGCAATCATATTAGTCTCAAAGGTGTGGGGACGGGAATTCGTGCTGTTTATTTACATTTATTTATTTATTTTGGTGTCAGGGATTTTTTTATTAGTTCAGCGTATTCTTACATACTGGAGGGATTCGTTGCTACACATTCATACACGCGTACATAAAGACAATGTAACTGAGCCCAATCTTTACCCATTATCTCCCTAACTTCGCCCACTCCCTGGTCCCTTGTCTCCAATGTGATGCCCCCTATTACAGATATAAATGTCCATATACGTGTATATTAATTTTTGAATTTTCAAGATTCAAATGCCTGCATGAGTATTATTTGGCTTCTCAGGATGGTGACGTTACCAAGCAGAGTTACTAAGCCCCCTGTCCCTTCCTCTCCCCCTCCTCCTATCCTCTCTCCCCTCCCCACTTCACACATAGCTATGGTTTCCCCAGATTATGTAATACTTCGAATTTGGTGTGTCTGCTATTTAAATAAGCTTGTCTAACTTCACTCGAACCTTGGTTTTACTCTAGCTTATGCAAATGAGAGAAAATATTCAACCCTTAAGTCTGTGGGTTTGGCTTATTCTGCTCAGCACAATTTTTTTCCCTTTCTATCCATTTACCTGCAACACCTATGATATTTTTCTTTCTGATAGCTGAGTAGAACTCCATGCCCCAAATCCCAAATCCCAAATCAGAGGAAACTCAATAAAAGTGGAATTTGTGTTTTTAAGCAGTCACCCTCTATGGCCTGGATGGCCTGGGAGTAGCAGACCAGGTCTCCACAGTCTTGGTGGCACCCGAGGGTCCCTCGGTTCATGGCATTTCTGCTGCCTTTGTAGGGGAGTGAAGAGGGAAAAACTTGAGCAGTCCCTCAACTTTTCTTGAAGAAGCTCCCTGTCTCATCTACTGTCCTTCCTGGGTGCTTCTAGCTCGGGAGGAAGCTGACGCATGAATGGGCTTCCAGTCGATTTCTACATTTCCTTCCTCACACCCTTTCGTGGTCCTGAATGTCACTCCAGTTCTCAAGGCAAGGTGATGCCCCATTCACCGCCTGACTTTTGGGTGACCCATGGGTATGCTGTGACCTTCCTGACCTTTGCAGTTGGCGAGAGGAGCTTAGGACGCCTTCAGGGCTGCCCTGAGGTACACTGCCCCACCCCTGTGGGGCCGGCCTATGCAGTCCCCTTGACTTCAGAGGGAATCTCTGCAGCACTTGAGAAAGGATACTGTGGTGGCCTTCTGGAGCCCAGAGTGCAGCAGCTCGCTCTGCAGGGCTGGCTGTGGGACCCTGGCCGTGCGCTCTCTGCTCATCCTGATGGGGACTCGGGTCTCCTGCAACTCCGAGGCCTTCGGTACCATGTGTTGTCTCTTCTGCCTTCATTTTCTAAGAGCTATTCCAGGGCAGGGGCCATGATGGCCTGGCTTCTGTAAGCCTCTGATTTCCTATCCCGCCTACCTCTAAACCCACCATTAACGACCACGATGTTGCGAATAGCGCTTTTCTGTTCACATGCATTGGCATCTTTAATCGGCAGGGCACATCTGCAGAGCAGCATTATTATCAAAATGGGATGCTAAAATGGGATGCTTTTTATCTCAGGTTTTATAGGTCAAGAACAAAATAGCAGATGTGGTCCAGCCATGCCAAGACTGCACACGCATGCTGGGCTCACAAAGTGGGTGATCCAAAACTGTTCCACCAAGGCAGCCCATTACCCAAATCCAGCTGTGTGAGAGTGCAGTCACTTCAAGGATGAATCTGGGGGTTGCCATTACACTGGAGTGGACCTTTTATTATCAGAAAAACAATGGGTCAGCCATGCCTGAGGTTTGGCCCAAGGGCGGGATAAGACATTCATCCAAACAGATATAATAATGCATCCATTTTCTGTAGCTGATGGAATACATTGACACACCCAGAGTTCTGTAGGTGAGAAATCCAGCGTGAATCTCAGACGTGATAGTCAGGAGGTTAACCAGACGTGTCTTTTCCTTCCTGGAGGTGCTAAGGGAAAATCCACTCCCTTGCTTCTCCAGCCTCTTGAGGCCGTACATGTTCCTAGGACCATGGGGCACTTCCTCCATCTTCAAACCCAGCAAATATGGCCAAGTTCTTCTGCTATTCTGCCTCTGGTCCTCCCCTCTGCCCCTTTGATCTGCTTTTAAAGATTCTTTTGAAGACAGTGGCTATACCTGAGGAATTCTGGGTACTGCATGCTCAACATCTTAGCAGCTACAACTCCATTTGCATTTCCCCTTGCCATGTAGCCTTAGTGTTTTCACAGGTTCTGGGTGTTAGGATGGATAGGACTCTGAGGGGGAGGAGAGCATTGTTTTGCCTGCCACAAATGGGGAATGGTGGGAAAAGAATAAAACAGCTTTCATCTTATACCTTAGTAAGTTTTTCTCATCCACGAAACATAACCGAATCCATTCTACAGGTGAGGACACTAAAGACCGTGCCCATTGTTGACCATGCAGCACTCTCCTAAGACCTGGGCCCCAGCACCTGGGGATTGTGGTCTTACTGGTCTGGGGTTTGGCCAGGGCATTGGGATTTGTAAAAGTTCCCAGATGAGTTTAATGAATGGCCTAGGACAGAACCACAGGGTCAAAGGGAGCACTGCAGGTCACCCAAGCACCTGTCCAAGCATCTCCACCCAGGTATGCTTGACTTCTAAGTCACATGAACGTCTTGGTGGAGGAGAAGCCTTCTGTGCTCTTCCAGAGGGAATATTCCCTTGCCTGGAGTCCTGGCTTGGAGTCTGGCCCTCACCTCCTCCCTGTGTGAATTTAGCACACCCAGAGCCTTCCTGGGCTCCACCCTGCCTGTGAACCATCACCGAGTGTAGTCTGCATTGATGGGGGAGATAGCAGGGTGGGGTAAGAGAGTTTTAAAAATTAGATTCACTTTCGCAAATGTGTCCCTTAGGAAGGTGGATGAGAAAGCCAGTTGCTTAGCTGGGAACCCAAGTAAACCAAAGCTGCAGTGGCTCTGTGTCCCTGCACCTGCCTGCCCCCACATTCAAACAGGTCCAGCTGGCTCTGCTTCTCACTGGGTCCTGGGTTCTCTTCTGCCCTCTTCTCCACCATCACTTCCTTGACTCAGAGTTCACTGCCTCTTGCTGCCTTGTTGGTCTCCTATCTCCCTTCTGAAACCTTCCTGAATAAGGTGGGACTGTGTCACTCTGGGGCCAGCCCTCAGCAGGCCCTGTTTTCTGTGCCGCTGCCTTCCGTTTGCCTGACTCTCTCTCCCCGAGAGGCACAGGGCCTGGGCACAGTGGACTCTGCATAAACACTTGTTCAGAAACCCAGCAGCTGGGATCCAGACATCAGGCAAACTAAGACACACTGCAGCCTCTGCAAGAGTTGCCTTGAAATCACAAGCCAGCCACGGACGTGTCACTGCATGTAGACACTTTATTGAAAGCAAGTAGCTTATTTTAGAGATGGGGGAACATGGTGGGCAGTCTGGGTTGGAGTCTGCAGGGTGGGTGGGCATCTCAGGGGCTGGTCACTTGCTGTAGCTCTTAGGGCCCTGCTCTGGGGGACCCAGGAGGTCTTCTCTCTGCCCAGACCCTGCTGTCAACTCCTCCTCACTCTCTGTGGGCTGCTCATCATCAGCTCCATCTGAAACAGAAGGGGCAGGCAGAGTGGTCCAGACTTCACCATTGTCTTTTGGCCCAAAGACATCCCAGCCACCAGTGGGCATTCCCTACCAATGTCCCATAGAGGGGCATCTCAGGTGATCAGAACACCAGATTCCTCTCCCAGCTGTCGGCATGTGCCAAGGGTACAGAGGCACTTGTCATTCAGAGCCAGCTGGCCTTGGAAGCTACGAGGAGAGTTGAGAATGCGGAACATGTTGGACGAGCTTGCTTTTCTGTTTGGTGTTCCACTCCCTGCCTTCCTGAAGGCCTGTCATTCTGAATTTCCAGCCCAAGTATTGCCTCCCCTGGTCACAGATCCTCCAGGGAGACTCGAGCTCTCCCTCCTGGGGCTCCCACCAGCCCTGGTACAGCCTTTTAGCCACAGTGCCAGGAAAGCTGAAAGACGTTCATTGGCCCGTATTGTTCCCTTTCCTACTCTTCTGGAAGCTTCTCAAGGGCATCATATTTTCCCCTACATTCCTCATGGCTTCACTGTGATTCTTTTTTTCTCCTTACTAACTCCACAGCAGGAAGAGGTAGGTGTCCCTGCTTTCATCCTGGCTGGAACCACCTCTCTAAGATTTTTCTCTCCAGTCCTTCAAGGGGTGGGAGGATGAGCTTCAGGACCCTCCCTTTGCTCCCGGCAGCAGAGTTCCTGGTGGGAAGCCAGCTTCTGGTCACTATTCCACCTTCTCAGCCCTGGCCCCCAGTGCCTCTTTGTGGGACCCTCTCTTGCTTCCCCTTCCAGCCCCATCAGAAGGGGAGGCTCTTGGCAAAATAATCCTCCAGACAGGCAGCAGACCCTGGGAAGGGGCTGTGCCATCAGCACAGTGACCCTGCAGCCCCGGCACCACGCTTGGCCAGCTGGGCAGGTGTGGTGTCCACCCCCACCCCTGCTTCCTTCCGTGCTGACTTGGCTACCTGCAGAGGCCTTCAGAGCCCAGATGTACTTGGACCAGAAGGAGCAGTCAGCTTGCTTCAGGGCCCGATGGTTGGGAAGCAGGGTGCTGAACTCCTTGTAGCTCTCTCCGCTCGCTCCGGGAACAAAGTCGGGCCAGGCGGCTGCGAACTCTGGTGCTCTCCGGGAGAACTCGTGCGGGTAGTTGGGATTTCTGGGAATTGAGAGACATATCCATGAGGGGGAATTGCCTTTGCTTGGCTATCACTTGGGATCACTTCCTATGTGCGCTTGGTCTCTGAGGCCAAATCATACGTCTATCTTTTGACAACAGGTGCGAACCTGCCCAGTCTGGCACCTGGGCTGGGACCTGCCCTGGGCACTGTGAAGCATTAAGGATGAAGGCTGTCTGAGCTTGCCTGGCTCAGGACATTCCTGCAAAGAAAGACGTGGACTTGCCACCCAGCAGCATTACCAGGACCTAGTGTTACCCTCCTGTCATTCTGAGTAGGTGGCCTGTCTACCATGACATTCTTTGATGTAAACATCATGGTTAGTTCTGGAATGCCCTTTGTCCAAGACCTGGGCAGGAGGCTGGGCCTAGAGCCAGGGAGCCTGCCTGCCACCTTGCCAACCTCTGATCAACTTACTCATGAAAAGGACACCACATCAGCTGAGACCTGAGCTGCATCCCAGAACTGCTGGCCAGGCCCTCTCCCAATGGCCCCGCCCTCTCCCACAGGCCTCGCCTCCCAGCCCCCAGCATGCCAGGTGCTCTTAGGTAGCAGGGCCTTGACTCAGCCTGCTCCCTCTCCAGTGAGCCCCCTCTTGCTCATCCAAATAGTCTACTCATCCTTCCAGGGCTGGTTGGGGAAACCTTTTCTAAAACCCTCTCAATGTCTTTTTTCGCTCAACTCCCTAGCAACTGCGCCAAGCCAAGGCTTGCTCTGTCCTGCTTTGAGTTGTGCTTGGTTTCACCGCCAGCGGGTCAGTAGCTTGCGCTGGGCAGGACAGTTTTACTTGCTTACCTCTCCTGGGGATCTGGCAGAATTCTAGGAAATCCAAGCACATGCCATGAAAGATGAAGGGAAACAGATGAACCACCCAGAGGAGGGAGGTGCAGGGCCCTGAGCCCTGGGCTGGACCAGAGGCAGAGAGGGGGAAGGGAGCCAGCAGGGCCTGGGTGACTGCAGTTGGCACCTGAAGGCCCTGGCACCCACCCCGGCCTCCCCAGGGGACAGAGCAGTTCTCCTTCCAGTGGCCTGCCCCCAAGAGGACATTTGGACAGTGTCTGAGCTCTCAAGGGCAGAGTGTGGGTAAGGGAGCCTGGCATCTTGTAGGTGGAGGCCAGGGTTGCTGTCAATCACCCTGCAACACACAGGACAGCCCCAGTGTGAACAGTGCCAGCACCAGCACACCCTGATTGAGAGCCATCAAATGGAGAATGATCTACACCAAGGTAGTTTTGGCTAGAGAGGGACCAAGACAGGAAGAGCAGAGACTGGCGATCCCCATCTAGGTAGGAAAGGGTGAGTCCACTGAGGCCAAACGTGGCCGTTGCGTTCAGATGGAGGGGACAGGGGGACCACAGTGGTAGAATTCAGGACAAGGCATCCACTTACCCGGATCTAATAAAGTTGGAAAAGTACTGCATGATCTTCAGCGATAGGCTCTTCTCTTCCAGGGAAAACTGCCCCTTGTGGCCCGGGTGGAACGGGAGCCCAAAGGCATGCTGCAGGTCCACCAGCAACTCCAGGCTGACAGAGAGCGCGGGGAAGAGGCTTTGAGGGGACAGCAAGCGGACACCAAAGGATCCCAAACCAACAATCCCACCAAGCAAGCTCAGGTTATTACTCAGTATTGATTGGCTTGTCCATTCACTGGTCATTGTAGTGAGAATAACGCGCACTTGGACTCCTTGTCTGTTCTGGCTCTTCTTCCTGTGTAACTCACGAGCCTGCAACTCTTCAAGGTTGGATTTATCCATGCAGCCACCCTAGCGCTCAGCACATGGTAGTTACTCAATGAACTCATGTTCCTGACCCAAATCTCTAGCGAGCAACAGGCAGCTGGGGTAAAGATCTGGAAGCCAGTCCAAAGTTTGCTTGGGCTAAGGCATGACCACTGTGAACCTGGGAGGGTATTGAACTGGAAAATCTGGGAGGGATTTACAGCTGCCTGGTGAGGAACTGGCTTTGTCCCAAGACAGGTCTGGCCTTGTCCTTGGGCTCCGTGAGGTAAGCCGTGACTGAAGGAGGCTCTGTTGAAGAGAGAAGCTGGCCACTCTGGATGCTAGGGGGCTTGTGGCCATAGCTGACAGTCTCAGGGTGGGTATGGCCAAGCCAGAGGCACCAGCTGTGTGATTTAAGTGGGAGCTTTGGCCCACAGGGTGTGGGTCAGCCTGTGAACATGGTGTGCTACCAGGGTAACCAACAGGTCATGCTTACACAATGGAGCCCAGTAAAAATGAACAAACATCCAGTGTGACTGAGCCACCCTGCACGGCAACACTCCTGCTTCCCGTCACCCTCGGTGCAGAGTGCTGTGTGGACGTATGTCACCCAAGTGAAGCGGGCTGTTTCCTCAGCATGGCTCACTGTGACCCCCAGCAGGCTGGGAAAAGGGGCCTTAGCTGAGAGCTTTGGACGGGACCATTTCCAGTAAGGACAATGCCTTTCCTGTTGCCCCTGCCTGCTCCAGCCGGGGACCATGTGCCAGCATAGGTACAGGGGCCCTTCCTTAACCCTAGGGCCTGATGCCAGGCAAGTGGCTTGGTGGGGCATCCGTGGGCGCAAGTCAACATCCCTAGCACTGCGGAGCCAGGTTGCCCTGTGAACAGCTGCCTGGTGGGGGGCAGAGGACAGCATGACCCAGCTTACTCTGGGGAGATGCAGCTCTGGGACTTAGCGTCCATCTCAATTTGTGACTCGGTTTCCTCACCATAAAGTACCAAATCAAACAAGCTGTTGCACATGGCAGCTTCTTCTGCAGCAGGGCTTTTACAGATCCCTGTCACTGTTAGGGCCATGCTTACTGTTCCTCTGCTGGGTGCCCAAGCCAGGAAGGCAGCAGAGAGGGACAGAGCCCCTGAGACAGAAAGAGGAACAGCTACACACTGGCGTCTCTTTGCAGCTTCCTCAGGTGGCAAACGTCAAGGACATTTCTCTTAGAGGGCAGCAGGAAATAGCAAACATCATGGAAATTCATACGAACCTGTGACCCCAAAGCTACCAGCTCACCTTGGTGTTTGCTTTTTCTGTTTGTTTTTATTTAATTTACTTTTATTGCACATTGACATATTTAGACATATTTATGTAACGTGGCGCTGTGCCTTGCATGTGTGGTCCTGGGTGGGGCCTAAGGCCTCACACACCCTATACAGGTGCTGGACCACCGAACCACACCCCTGTCCTATTAGGAATCTGGAATGCAATGTGGAATGATTAATGAAAATGTTAAGTATTTAACTTTTTAAACTTGTGACAAGATCATTAGACACTGACTCTTTTAGAAATATTTTGAAATGTACAGTACTCAATTATTAGCGATATTCAGCATGCTACACAATTGATCTCAAAAAAGAAATTAAAATAAACCCCCAGCACCCAGACTTCTCCCTCCTGTCCTGTCCACTGGAAGAGTCTTGCCTTGGCCATCCTATTCCCGGCCTCTGGGAATTACCCTTCCACTGTCTGCTCAGAGTCTGCTGAGAGCTGGTACCTCCGCAGCACCCAGGCTGGGCCAGCACCGGGCCTTTGACACTCACGTCCACCAACCTTCAGCACCAGGCGGAGAGCTAAATGTTACCACCCACTTGCTTTCCAGGTGACAGTCCAAGGCTCCAAAAGATGGAGTGACAAGATGTGGGAAAGCCAGGATTCAAACCGGGATCTCCCAGGTCCCAGATCCGTGCTCTTTCAGTGTGCCCATGATCTGAGGGCTGCTTCCACTCCCCCACTCTTCCCTGGCTGTGCTTTATGTGGAGGGAGGAAGGCTCGGCAGCGGCTCCTCAGAGGCCCTTCTAGAACACGACTGGATAGCTTTTTACTGATGCCCTAGGAACTGACCACCAAATACCACCTCACAGTTCCCAGAAGGCGGAGGTCCCACTGTGCCCTTGTCACTAAGGCAGCAAGCTGTACCCCTCCCGGGGATGGTGGGAGGACGGTGGGAAGACCTGTCATCAGGGTTCACAGCCCACTTCGGTGGCCTGAGGGGGAGGGCGCAGGTCCCCACTGTCCAGCAGGCCACACTTGGAAGGCCGTCCTTAGCAGCAGAGGCTGCCCGGGCCTTCTTCCAGCCTGACCGAAAGCCCTTCTCTCCTTCTCTTCACAGCAGCAACACACGTCCAGTCTCAAGCACAGATTCTGGCTCATGCGCCCTTGCCCTCGACCTTTCCCAAGGGACACCTGAAAGCTCAGGAGTGAGGGTCGTTACCTGGGGTCCGCAGGGCCTCAGAGCAGACGCAGTGCCTGGAGCCCTAGCTCTGACGTCGTGAAGCCACACACGTGTGTCTTCCAGAGCGCTGGGCCAGCCCTGTGTTGGTACAGGTCTTACTGCTGGCTCCAGGGGAGGGAGCTCCGTTCACGGCACTTTCCAGTTTCCACAGCATAAATCCTCCCACTATCCTCAGTTTCCATGAGGTGACTTCGCTGAGCACGGAGTGGGAGGAGATGCACATGGCCAGCCTTGTGGGCTGGTGCCAGGGCTCCAGCACTCCCAGTGAGCTCGACCTGAGAGCCTTCATGCACCAGAGCTTCTGCTCTTCCCTTGGCGGGGCTGACCTCTGGGGCTGACCTCTGGAGGACCCTGGAGCAGCCCAAGGCAGGCATCTGAAGAGACCTGGGGACCTGGTGAGTCTGGGCTCCAGCTGAGAGTCCTGGGAGCCCCTCGGGAGGGAAGTGGGGCTCTGCAGTCATCGGAAGAGGCAGAAGGATGCGCCTGAGGTAAAGGGGGCAGCCCTGAGCAGGAGGCCCAGTGCTCAGAGATTGGGCTGGCCGTTTGTGCTGATTGGCTCTGCTTCCTCCGGCTGCCCAATCATGCACCTAAACCCGTGGCGCTGGACAGACACCAGGTCGAGCTGCTGCTGTTTAGCTTCCAGATGTTACTTGCTGCTGTTGGAATTAGAGGGTTGTGGTGCTCCCTGCTCTGATAGCTACCTATGCTACGCTCAGGCTGGAGCTGGAACCTTCTCATTGTCACAGGAGGCGCAGACATGGGGCCAGACTCCCTGCCTCGATGGTGAGGTCAGCTCAGACTCCTGGCTCTCTGACCCTGGTTTCACTACCAGGGATGGGTCTGCCCATCCCTGCCCAGCCTCCCACGCTATCACACATCAATAGAGGATGCAAGGGAAATTGCCACACAAGAGGAGTTAACGCTGATGATGTTGGTAAAGTTACATTTAGCCAGAGTGTGGGAAGAAGTGACCAGCCGTGTAGCTCTGGGTGTGATTCTGTGTGTGCGAGAGTGCCTGCGGGTGACGTGTGTGTGTGTGATCTCTGTGTTAGTTCCAGGGCGCGAGTGCAGTTCACTGAGGTCTGCAGCAGGTGGGATGTGGATGTCAGGGCTGAGATCCCCCCAGCCCGCTCTGGCCTGGAGTGCAGCGTCCTTCCTGAGGGATGGTGAGCTCAGAAGTCCCTGCCTGGAGGAGCTCGGGGGAACTAACGAGGTACCCGCCGGGTGATGGAACCACTTGCAAAGTACCATGGGAGGGGAGGAAGAAGACACTACTCTTCAGGCAAGGAGTGGGCGCAGTTTGGGACAGTCCAAGAGGTGGTGGTGGGCATGTAGCTTGGCTGGGGTTGGGGTGTGGGGAGTGCTGTCAGCGGTGGGGGAAGCAAGGACAGGCATCTGGTCAGTGACAGGATACTGGGAATGACGGGGTGGCTTCATGTTTTGCATGGAGGATGGAGGGGTTACGAGCTTGGCCAGGTGATGGCCTCCCTGACACTCTGGCCCCATGGTCCTGCTGATGTGTGTCATGCTGAGAACTAAAACTGGAATTCCTCCCAACCTGGAAAATCCAAGGTGTGCGGCCACCAGATGACAGGCTTGCTGAGCTCCTTCAGGTGGTGTGTGACCAGGAGAGCTGGAGGTCACATCCTCAAGGGGCTGGGGACACCAGTGTTTTTTTCAGCCAGTGAGCAGAAAGTTGTGTGTCTTTCACAAAATTGCTAGAGTGACACGGGAAAGCAGGCTGAGCTGAGAAGTGGTCTCTGCCGTGGACCGGGGTCAGAACATTGATTCTTCACCCACAGTGCCCCTGAGCACACGCTCAGTCCCTGCTCGTCCGTCTTGCTGGGGACTGGCCGGGGCAGAGCCTGAATCCCAGCAGCCCAGAAGTCACCCGCATTTCAGAGCTTCTCCTCTACACAGGTTCCTGACTTGAGCTCCACTTCTGGAACAGCAGCCATAACCCACACAGTGTTCAGCCCATCAGTAAGCAGATGACCAAGGTGGTGTCCCCAAAAGCACGGAACTGCGGCCTCAGCCTGAAAGTGGGCTTAGCCTGGGCTTCCTCCAGTTGAGAGAGAGCTTTCTGGATGGAAGGAACACATGGTTTTGCATGACAGAAGTTCTCAATTGTCCTACTGAGGATGGGGGAGCAGAGTCTCGTGCTGGGAAAAGCCCAGACCACGCCAGTCACCCGAGCGGGCTGGTGCAGCACCTGCAGGTGCATAGACTTCTGTCTTGGTTGCTCTGTAAGCAAGAGGAACTTGCTGAGCTCACCCTCTTCTCACATCAGGACTAAATCTCCGGAAAGCATGTCCCCAAGAAAACGAAGGGACAGGGGTATGAACATCCTGCTGTCCCCAACTTTTTCTTTTTTGAGAAGTTGAGGAATTACTAAATCGCTTAGGAATGAAAGACCACAAATGGCAAATCTACTGTGCAAGAGTTCAGATGCCGCCTGTGAATCAATCAGGAAGTAAATTACATGCTTTACGAATGGCTTGTGTTTTGCAAAAGGACTTGTTATGTGATCTTTTAAAAATGAACTCCCTGATTTACTTTAAATAAGAGTCCTACCATCTCTAAACATCTTTTTAAAAATCTTCCCATCCTGGGGCTGGAGTGGTGGCCTGGTGGTTATGGCACTTGCCCGGCATGTGCAAGTACATGGGTTCAAACCCCAGCACCCACTTACACAACTAAGTGTCAGAGCAACAAAAACCATGTGAAAAAGTCAATAAAAATTGATTCTCTCTCTCTCTCACTCACTGTCCTTCTCTTTAAAAAAAAAATCTTCCCATCCTACTCATATAAAATACCACCTCTTTGCCTGCCAGGATTTCTAAACTCCTATGTGAGCTACAAGGCCCTGTCATTTCCCCACACATCTCCAACCATCCTCTTCTCCAGTTGTCTCCAACTCCTTGTCTTTCTCTATGCATTAACATACTGTGCCATGTCCCATCTGAGGATGTTGGCGTTTGACAATGTTTCTGCACTAGGACCCAATCTCGTTTCACAGTTTTCAGCTCAAACATCGGCTTTCAGAAGGTTCGGCTGCCTGCTCCTCTGCCCTGGTGCTGAATCTGAGCTCAGTCTGCTTGTTCGTGTGTGTTGTGTATCTTCGCTCAACCCGGCAGCCCTCCTCTGCATCGCAGGCTGATCTAGCTCTAGGATCTGGGAGAGTTGGTGGCAGAGGAAGCATCAGGCCAGTATTTGTCAAATCAAAATTGAAGAGGAAGCAGAGTGAACCCTCGCATGGCATGCAGCTGGGGAGGTCACTTTCAGCAAGTGATTGCTTCACCTATACTGGGAAGTGATCTTGTCAGTCACACAGGACAGAGCCAGGCGCGGGGACCCAATCCGAGAATCCAGCCACTCAGTATTTCCTTTGGTTGGTTAGTTCCGGAAGACCCATCAAGCCGTCAACTGAAAAGATAGTATTTGAATCTGAAATGGCCAAGGCCCCTGGAACCCACCGAAACACCTAGAATGCACACTCGGAGTTGTGCACAGTGCCTCCTCTCTAGGACTTACAGCTTCCTCTTCCACGGTTGGGACACGTTATAAAGGAGAAATATCAGTGCCGCTTTACTCTTTTTTACTTATTTTCCTTCAGTCTTAATTTTTCCTAAAAGGAAAATAACCCTAATGACCAAACATTGAACATCTACGATGTGCCGGGGTCTAACACGTCACTTGAATGGTCACGCACCGATACCCATTTTGTGAGGTAGGGGAATTTGCTCAGATGCAAACAGCAATAAATGGTAGAGACAGGACTGGATCAGAACCCTAGTGGATTTAACATCCAGATCAGCAGCTTTGGTAATCAGAAACTGCCAGGCATGCACATATCCGTGTACACATACATGCACACACACACTTACACACCAGATATGAGCCTTGGGCTAAACCTTGTGCAGGTCCTGTCCCCTTGAACCTTCCCAGCAGTTCTATGGGACAGGTATTATTTCTCTTCCCAGGTATAGTTGAGGAGGCTCAGAGAGGTTAGGTGACTGGCCCAAGGTTACACAGCTAAAAAGTGGACTTAGCCATGGCAGGTCCTCAACAAGGCTCTGGTTGAAGTAGGTGCCATCCAAAAACACGGAAGAGCATACAGGTGACTGGATGAGAATCCGGATGGCCTCTTATTGGCTCGGGGCCTGGGGTGTATTGTCACCCCATGACCTCCCCAGGCTTATGTGTCTTTATCTGTGGAAGGAGGGAGTGAGTCAGATCATCTGCCCTGTGATTCCGAATCTGAACCTTGAACGCTGCTCTCGAGCTGTGGGCTTCGGCTTCTCTGCCTCCCGCCCCATGCATCCTGGCTTTTCCTCTCACAGAGGCTGGCCCTCCTCTCAGGGATGCAAATCTCTCTGATTATCCAGGGTGCAGTTAGAGCAGCGCAGTTATCCTGCAGCCGGGTGGGGCCGGTCTGTGAGGAAGCAAGAGCGCGCTGTGTTTGTTTGCCGCCCTTGCCAGGAACGCTAATCTATGCAACAGACAGGGAGGTAGGAGACAGATGGCGGGATGCAGCACACACACGTATATTTTAAGTGTGTAGATTTAAGCCAGAAATAAATTGAGAGGTGTGACAGCTCCAGGGTGGGGGAGAGAGAGAAGGAGAGAAGGAAACGCAGGGAAGAGCAAACCGCCAGCACTCAGCCTTCCTGCACCTTGCCGTCTGATCCAAGCGTCCACCCCATGCATGGCCTCTGCTGCGATGGTGGCCCCAGGGGAGCTCTGTGCAGGGAGTCATCAGGGACACGTTCTGATGGCAGGGACGACAGGTTCTCCCTGCACCCATGGTTTACCAGGCCCTGCTATGTTCAGCGAGCGTGGATCATAACCTCTCTGGGGCAGGTTCTGTGGTCCTGCCCATCATTCAGATGAGGAAACCGAGTCATCGAGGGCCTGCGTGACTTGCCTCAGGACATAGAGCTGATGAGAGTCCAGCGCATGTTCCTCACCCAACACCGTGGATGCTGGAATCCCTCCTTAAAAGGACACTAGTTTGCCTCAACACATGTGACAACGTCTTAAATGACAGAGTGGCCTTGAGAGTCTCCTGAGATGCCAGAACCTGAGCCATGGGTGCCTTGGAGATGACCCAGCCCACTGGCCCTCACCTTGCCACACAGAAGAACCTGGAGTCATCACTGAGCCCTGCTCTGCTCTCCACCTCCAGGCTCCAGTGAGGACCCGGTCTCAGAGCCTTACCCACCTCCCGACTCCCATCTTACAGACAGCAAAATCAAGCCCCAAGGAGTCTAAAACCTAGCATGAGGCTAGGATGGTTCCCTGAGGTGGCTGGGTCAGGTTCTGTCCTTTGCACAGTTTCCTAACCACCTGCCCAGTCTCTATCTGTGCCAGGAGGTCATGGGCTCTGAGAGCCGAGAGCCAGGAAAACTCTTGAGGCACCTCGTAGGATGGGGACAGGGAGGTGGCTGTTCCCCAGGAGGGTCCTTGGGCCAGTACAGTACATCCCTGCATGTCCATCCCTGGAGGGACACACAGAGGCCATGGTGGACACACAGAGAAGCCCAGGTGGCTGCAGGAGACTGACTTGTGGTTCCGTTCTGTCCAGGACTGATCCTGCTGAACCCCTGGTCCCTGGCTCAGCCAGACCACGCAGGCCCTGGGGACCCCTGGCCTGGTGCTATGATCCTACAGAGGAGGGGGAGTCATGGGTGACCATTCCTCTCCAAAAGGAACCCTCAGGCCCAGGACCTGGAGTGGGACCTTGTGGGAGTGAGGGTCTGTCTTCATAGAGTAGACAGTGAGGTCATCATGGGGACCCTGTTGTCTGGGACGAGGGGAAATGTGGACCTGGGGAAGACACACACACAGGAAGATGATGTGAAGTGGAGGAAGAAGGCTGCCCCCTCGGGGCTCCCCTGGGGCCACCAGCAGCCAGGACAGGGCCTGGGGGGGTCTTTGGGTAAGCGCGGCCTGCCACACCTGTCCCTGCCTTGTTTTTGCCATCACGTGCAGATGCGTTTCTTGTTTTTTGCCACGGTGAAGTTGGGGGATATGGGCTGCAGGCTTTGGGAGGCCTCTGATGGAGGACTTTATGTTTGCTGGTCACTTGGCCCTAAGGGTGGGGAGGCAACACGCAGAGAGGAGCACTGTGCAGTGGGGCAGGTCCAGAGCCCTGCGGGGGAGGGTGCTGAGGCTGGCGGTCCTGCATGTGGCCTCCATACACGAGTGGCCACTGCCCTGCACCCCAAGGATCCTCACCTCCGTCCAGCTTGCAGCTGCATCGTATGGCTCCTCTTCCTCCACAGCCCCTCACCAGAACTGTGGCTGCTTTTCAATTCCTTCCTGTTGGTCCTCTTGGGACCATGGTGAACCTCAGCTCCTTGTGTCCCCCCAAGACCAACCCCACTGAGGTCTGTTGAGCAGTCGAGGCTTGGGAGGTGACCAGCCCCCAAGAGTGGAGTCTCCGTGGATGGGAATGGTGTCTTCACCAGGGCCCCAGGAGCCTGCCACCCTTCCACCACATGAGGATGTGGCGAGAGGCGTCCACAGGGAAGGGGGGCCCTGGCCAGACCTGCTTCTGCAGGGTCCCTAAGCGAGGATGCCCAGCCTGCAGCCTGAGAGCAACAAACCCGTCCTGTTCCTAACTTGTCCAGCCTGTGTTATCATTGCAGCCCAATGGACTTCGCTACTGTCCCTCTGTAAAACAGGGACAGCCATATCATCCCTGCACACACATGAGGACACTGAACGTTTCTGTGGAGTGAAGACTGAGGCCTCTTTTTAGAGAAACCATGAAGACCACAGGGGCCTGTAGCCACTAGGAAGCCCAAGGACTGTCCTGAATGCCAGGAGCCTGGGGCTGAAGACAGAGTGCCCTGTCATAGCTCTGGGGGTCCAAAGTGCATGACCAGCTTCACAGAGCCAAGCTGGGGTGTTGGGGGGCTGTGCCCCGTGATGGCTCGGGGAGTATCCAGCCAGGCTCTCCCAGGTCCGGGGGCTGCACTAACTCCTTCCTCAGCCACACCCCGGCTCACGGCCTTCTCTAGTGCAGTGATGCTCCCTCCACCTTCTCACGAGGTCCTGGTGACTGTGTGCAGGGCCCACCTAGGGGATCCACCATGACTTTTCCACCTCGGGGACTTAACCACATCTGCTGAGACCCTCGTTCCATGGACAGCAGCCCCTTATCTTGAGGGTCAAGTTCCAAGACCCAAGTGGAGGCCCCAGCCACAGGTGGTAGCACCCTGTGTGTACCCCACGGTCTTCGTCCACGTCAGCACTGAACTGAGGAACTGTGCAGAGAGACGGGCAACCACGCTGCGGCCCAGGAATCATAGCTACGCGCTGTGGCCCTCAGCAAATGGCCGCACTGCGCTGTGCTCAGGCCTCTTTGCAGAAGATGCGAGATGGGGTAGTGGGACGAGGGAGGCTCAGGGACCCACTCAGCTTCTGCCGATCCTCCAACATAACATTGGAAGGGTGATGTGTTGTCACGGGGATGACAAGACATGACATGCCGGCGACTGGGGTGCCACAGAAAGCCCTACCATGACCCAGGGACAGCTGTAAGGTAGAATCTGCAAGCTGCAGGGACAGGGCTTGCTCTCTGTAGGTGGCCATTACTCATACTAATTATCAGGATAAATCCTGCCTGTTCCCTTTGTCCCTGCAAAGTAAGTCAGCGTATAACCCATGAGCTAGACAATTATTTCCCAGAGATTATCAATGCCAACCTGGAGGGGGAGATTATCAGCCTCATTGTACAAAGGGGACAGCACAGATCAGAGATGCAAGGAGCCAGCCTGAGGCTGCACAGCTGGTGAGCCTGGTCCAGGCACCTCCAGGGCTGGCCCTGCTCCGTCCCACCTTCTGTTGCCTGGGGTGTGGATGGTCAGGGTCCTCGGCCCCAGACGCAGGCCTTGCTTCTGCTTCTGCAAACCCCAGCAGCACGGTTGCTATGTCTTGGAGCCTCTCCCCTGACGCTCCCTCACTGGGAATGCTCATGGGAGGCTGACTCAGGGCACCTCCACTTTCTGGCCCCTCAAAGCGCCCCAGTGGGAAGTGGAGCGATGTGGAGGTCACCGCCCGGCTGGGAAGGGTCCTAGGATTTAACCACATGGGCAAGAGGCTCTGGGCTGCAAGGTCACAAGTGTGGAACAGGCCCCTCCAGAGCCTGGACATCCACGTCCCCAGTCCCTCCTAACCTTACTCTGTGACACTGCAGCCATGGCCAAGTTCATACCTGGCCATGCAGAGCCTGTGCTTCCTTGGTTCAGCTCCTGGTGCTGCGAGGAGCAAGCCCCACTTCCTCCCTCACCATCTCACCACCTGTCCCCTGATCCTGGGCCGCTCAGGCTAACTGTGCTGCCACTGTCTCTGCCCTTAGGTCACTTCCTCTTGTTTCTCTTTCTGTTTTGATGATTTTGTTGCACTTGAGACTCTTACTATAAGGTGTCTTGGACTAGTCTGGAAGAATGATATATAAATGGGGATCAAAACTTCCCTTTGGTTGAAATAAGCCCCTTCGCACTTCGGAAGGTCATTTTCTTAAGCGAAGCGCTCAGGATGCACAGACCTGTAGCAGTAACGTCAATGAAAACCCAGTGTCAATTAACGGCCAGTGCCGCGGTTCTGAGGTGCGTCCTCCAATGCACTTTCCCTGCCTGCAATTCTGCAGGATACACTGGCTGTCGCTATTGTTCCTGTGTTTCAGACGAGGAAACTGAGGCCTAGAGAGGTTTCTGGAGGGCCCCATGTCACTGAGCCAAGACCTGCACCTCTGTGCTGCCCTCATTTCTCAGCTTCCCTGCAGATCACAGCTGTGACAGGTCCCCTGCCACACTGTCTTTACTGACACCCCTGTGGCCCCCTTACCTGCCACGGCCATAGCTTTCGGGGGCGTGGTACATGAAGACATTTCCTCGGGCCTGCCTTGCCCAGAGCCTGGCCATATCGATCGTGGGGCAGATGATAAAGTAGTCCCTGGGGTAAGGACAGAGGAGTGAGTCTGGTTACACACAGCTCCAGACAGCTGGGCCAGGCAAAGACCTGGGACCTACTCTTCCCCCAGGCTCCCAGCCCTGCAGAGGACACCCTTCTCAAGCTCCCCAACTGACACACTGGTGGAAGAGCCAGGTATGTGACAACATCTACTCTGGTTTAAGACAGACCATGACCCCAAACTCAGTCTGTGTTCATGCACACCATGGTCAAGAAACCCCTGGGATCAAGCTCCTAGACATCAACTGCACTTAAAGATTTGGGAGCCAAACACCTTATAGTAAATGCCTGGGCCCACCAGGCTTGAGTCCCATCTGCAAGGCAGAGTAAGGTGACACCCGTGGTCCTCCTGTCCTCAGGCTGGATCTTCCCAATGAGACATGCCTGTGCGTTGTACCCTTCAGAGATTCTGCAATGGCCAAGGTAGGACACCACAATATCCCTCAGTAGAGAGGGCTGCTGCCTTCTCTGGCCATTGAGATGAAAGGGAGTGTGAAGGGGAGGCTTCAAGGGGGTTGATGAGCCTGGAGTCTGGGAGGGCAGGAGGCTTTGCCTGTGAGCAGGACAGGGATGGAATCAGACCTACAGGGAAGGCACATGCTGGCAGCCCAAGGAGGGACACTCCAGTGGTCTGGAGGCAGGGAGTCCCGTGGGAGACCATTGCCCAGGTGTGGCCAGGGCGGAAGGCAGGCCTGAACAGAGATCAGACTGCAGCCTGCCTCCTGCATGAAGCTTACTAGGTCATCTGGCTTCAGCTCTCACCCTGGGTCACACACTGTCCTTAAAGTCTGATAAAGGATTTTGAACCAAGAACCTGGGTTTTCTGAGCTCTGGCTGTGACCCCTTCTACCACTCATCAAGTCATGACTTGATCCAGGGTCTCTCAGGTTAGGGACTGGAGGCCTATGGGTTCTTATGGTCCAGTCCAGGGCTGGGCCCCCAGAAGTAGCCGTTGGCTGCTGGATTTAAAGCAGAGCTACACACTAGAGCGAAGAGTCGTCTCTCTGTCCCCAACATCCAAGTGGGTGGTATGTTTTATTCTGAGCTTGTGACCCTGTCACTAGGATCTCAGCTCCCGGATGGAGACACCAAGGGCAGTAACAGGATTCTAACACCCTCCAGCTGTCCCTTTCCCCCAGATCCCATCCTTGATTGACCCTGTCCTCAAGGACAGAGAGCAAAAGGTGACTGTGGGCCTTGCGGATGGAGAGAGTAAAGAAGTCACAGCGGACGGAGCCCCACCCCAACCACATCCTTCCCACCCAGAGGGCCAAGGAGACACAGAGCTGCAGTCCTACTGTGGTCTCCTCCCCAGGCCTCAGAAGGAAGAGAGGGCTGCAATTTGGCACAGTCTTTAAGACTATTCAAAAACCGTCCTTGAGCCTCTGCTGTGCACCCTGTGAAGCCCGGTTCTGGTCTGGGTGACTCCTGAGGCATGGGCACAGGGAAGCATCGGGTCCTGACATGCGCGGTGAACGCAGGAGGCAGAGCAACGAAGGGGCAAGGGGGACTGCATATGTGTGGAGCACCGAGAAAGGGCCCCTGTGGCTATCAGGGGTCTTGGGGATCCTTCTGCATGGGCTGTGACCTCCTGCACAAAAGCTGCCCTGTCTGGGCTCCATCGCCCACAGCAGGGTGGAGCCTGGCTGCAGGAGAGCCAGCTGCAAAGCTCGTGGAAATGGCGAGATGTGTGGGCCTGGTGTCACCCCAGGGTCTAGGTCAGCCTGGCTGAGGGTGCCTGGCCAGGGGAGTGAGGCAGGCACACAGTACATTCACAGGAGCGTGGGCCTTGCAGCACACAGGGCTCCTGGCTCGGGCACTTGGCCTCTTTCTTCTCTGAAGGCTCGAGTGTGGCCCAGAAAAGCTGAGGCCACCCTCCCTTCTCCATTGCTCAGGGTCCCCTGGCAGCTGTGCCCACACCCACACCCCCAGGACCATCCTCCCCTCACACTGCTCATCCTACACTGTGGACTGGATGGAGGGTGCAGAGGAAGCCGCTAGGCCCCCAGCCCCCGCCCTCAGTCCCCACACACCCAGAATAGCAGGGGCCCCGGGCAGCGGATGGCACCTGTTGGACCTGGCCCACCTGGTGGCGTTCTCCAGCGCCCGGGAGAAGGAGGCGTAGTCATCGGTGGAGTGCTCCAAGGAGTAGTACCAGGTGGCAGCCGCCAGCACACGGGCATCCGTGTCCTCGCCGCCCAGAGAGTTCTGCAGCGCCTGGTAAAAGGCTGTTTTGCTGCTGGTCCGGCCTTGACTTTCCTCAAATTGCTAAATAAAAACAAACACAGAAAAGCTCAAGTCAGTGTCCCTCAAGCTTTGTTCTAGAATTTTCTCTGAGAAGCCACGAGACATGGCATCACGCCTGGTGCTGAGCTGGACGTTGGGGTTTGAACCCCAGCTCTGCCTTCTTTCTGTGCGACCTTAAGCAGGCGCCTGTACCCCGCTGTGCCCCTTTTCCCATCTGGAGGAGAGAACCTTCTACAAAGGCTCACATCGAGGACCACGAAGACGAAGCCACATGAAGAGCTGCCATGGCCAGCACAGTCCCCTGCCGCCACCTGCACCTCCCTGGCCATCCCAGGCCACCCTCAGCTTGCGGGGTCTGCTGTGAGGGAGCTCAGGGTCTCAGTCTTTGATGCATAGCACTCCCTTCCTCAGGCCCACTGCTGCATTCTGGTGAAGCACCCACAGGCATGCCGGCCCTGCTCCCTGTCCCCAGGGTCCACGTTCTGGAAGACAGAGGTGAAGCAGCCAGTGAGTGCACATCCATCAGGGTGCAGGCCCTGCAAGGAGCGCAGGGGCGGGGGCTCAGAGAAGGCTGCAGCCTGGGGCTGTTATACACAGGACAGCCAGGATGGCACAGCATCACAGGTGCACTTCCAGGTCAGGGGACAACCAGGATGGCATGGTGTCTTGGGTGTGCTTCCCGGTCATGGGACAGCCGGGATGGCATGCCGCCACAGGTGCACTTCCAGGTGGGAACAACCATGACTCTTTCCCCTCCTCTCCTCTGACTTTGCTGCCGCCTGCGTTGTGGGAGTCTGAGGCAGATCATTTCCTGGCTCCTGGACTCAATTTCCTTGTTTCTGCAGACAATGGGTAGCAGAATTGAGGGCTGCAGGCCCAGACCACTGCACCCCCGCCCAGGCCCACCAGACATGTTTGCGTCGCTCTAGATCTGTGTAAACCATGAGCCCTGCTTGTCAACGTGTTAAACTGTGTCTCTGAACATTTCCAAGCACACAGCACCCGTGACCAGAAGTGCAGGAGCCGTGTGCTCTGCCGGCTCCCTTGGGGAGGGCTGTGCTTCCTGTGGACTGTGGTGGCCAGGGCTGGCTCTGAGCCAGGCTGACCTGGCAGCGCCTGGCCCCAGCCTCTGGCAGCTGTACAATGGCCTCAGAGCCGGCGGCAAGAGGGCTCTGCTTCCTTCTCTCCATAACATTTTTTTTTTTTAAATAGAGAGGAACAGTGAGTGAGAGAGAGAAATAGTGAATCAATTTTATCTGGTTTTTCATGTGGCTTTTGTTGCTCTGACAGTTGTGCATGAGGTGCTGGGTTTGAACCCGCGTACTCGTGCATGCCGGGTAAGCGCTGTAACCACTGAGCCACCGCTCCAGCCCCCTCCGTAACATTTTATTTCTTGGAAAGCAATGTGGAGCAAATGTGAAAGTGCACTAATATCTGTTGAGCCTGAAAAGTGGACACTTGAGAATTCAGCATTTCAGCACTTCCAGCTGCCTTTGACCAGGACCAGAGGCCACGGCCCAGGAAGAGATCTTCTACACACAGAACCCACACACTCACACGCTCGCTCCGGCCACAAATGCCACTCCTGAGCAACATCCATCCCCTCACTCTTCTGCAAAGCAGCACTCTGACCTCCTCTGGTCTGGCCTGTTCTCCACACCCACCTGCACCCATCACGTGGACGCCACAAGGTGCAGGCACATTAGTGGGAAGCTGCCTTACGTTATTCTGTCTTTTCTGACTGTACTATTTCATAACAAAAATGACATTGGTAACCATCTGCACAACCACTCTCTTCACAGTTGTGCTAAGCACCTCACGTGGGCTTCCGTGCAGCATCCAAACAGCATGAGGACTGGGCCTCAGGGCACCTCGTCATCCACACCATCGTTACTGGCTGAGGGCACCTGCAGCTCTCTCAGGATCTCATGGCGGCCCAGCTGGGGAGCAGCCCAGGTGTCACTGCCTGTTGCATTTGGGCCCCTTCCTCCACTCTGACTTCACCAGAAACCCACATTGAACCAAGGACACTGGGGCCTCCCGCTCAGGGCAGTAAAGCCACCATGGGGTCAGAGCAGTGAAAGAGCATTAGGGATCAGGAGCCAGCTGTCAGATACTGGGGTCCTCGGGAGAGAGTTTACCCTGTGGGCCTTGTGTCTTTTAAATGCATAGGGTAATACTGAGCCCTTCCTGGTTTTGCTTTGAGGATTAAGTAGTCACCCGCAAAGTGTACTGCCGGAAGTCATGGCTGTTTGCTTGCTGGGTGGGCGAAGAGGAGCCAGGAGGTCTCAGTGGGAGGACCTGGCCTGGAGCCAGCAACCCAGCTGGGATCCCATCTCTCGCGTCCCCCAGCTGTGCGACTTTGGGCGGTCACTTAGACGTGCTGATCCTCAGGTTCCTCATAGGCACACTGGAGTTAATTAAAATCTACTTTGTAGGGTTGTCCTGAGATTTAGAAATGACAGTTTGAAGCACCCAGCTTGAAGTCTGGCCCATAACACTTAATAAAAGATCTCTTGTTATTAATCCGGGGCTTCGGTGACTTCAATTAGAAAGCCGAGGGATGGGTACAGGTCCCCAGTCTGCTCTGCTCAGCGAGGAAAGCATCACACTTGGCCACGCGTGTCTGTCTTCGTGGAGGACTGCCCCTTCCTTTGCTCACATTTCTATCTGCTTTTCTTCATATGAATAATGCAGTTTTGAAGGACCACAAGAAAACACGGAGGTCTAGAGTGCTAGAGACATCAGTGCCCTGGCCTGTTGCCCAGCTACACGAGCAAGGAGACCAGGTGATGGGGTGGGCAGCGAGAGGGACAGTGAGGGAGTCCACACACCCCACCTCAGGCACTGGCAGCTCAGAGGCCTTACAACTGGGCAGAAGTGGGGGCTGGAGGATCGTTCTGGAGCCTGTGAGGATCCAAGAGCACTAGAAGCACCCCAAGCCAAGCATCCTGACATGCCTGACCTTCTGCTGGACCCTGGGGACATGTTTTCCTGCTTCATCACATGACTACCCTGGGAGGGTGGATGGGGAGCCTGGCTCAGAGAGGTTAAGTGCAGTATTCACTGTCACACAGCTAAGTTGTAGAGATGAGGATCAAGCCCAGCTCTGCCTTGCCTTTGCCCTTGACCCCAACAAGCTGCTTCTAGGTCCAAGAACTGTGCAGCTAAGATGACCACATGACCCTAAAGTGCTGCAAAAAGCAGTGCAAACCCCACAACCACCAAACACACTCTCACCCCAGCCTGTGCATGTGCCGTTCCTTCTGCTTAACACCCTTCCTCCAGCTCAGCCTGCTATCCAGACCATGCTGTGTAACCTCAGTGCGCACGAGGCGGCCTGGAAATCTTGATCAAATGACATTCCCATTCAGCAGACCTGAGGTGGTGCAGCTTTCTGGGAAATCTGACCCAATTGCAAGGTGCAAGGACACCAGGTTTTGCTGTGGGACCACCTCCTCCTGGAAGCATGACAGGTAATGGCTGACAGGGTGGACCCTGGAGTCGGGACCTTGGGAGCATCGCTTACCCCTGCCATACACAAGGTAGGTAAGAAAAATGCCTATTGCATAGATCACTTCAGATTCCAATCAACGTGCATATAAAGTCCTAGCATGGTAGTCGCCCCCGGTCAGCGCGGGCAAGTGGCTATCAGCCTGTGGCTAGGGCAGGGCCTCTGTGTGCTCTCAGGTCTCTGTGGCATTCGCAGGTGCTGCTCTGGACAGCTTACCTGCACGCTGCTTCAGAACATCCACTTGGTGACGGGCAGCAGCCCCGTGTTCAGTGTGGGACAGGCACTCCATGCACAGGCAGGTGTAGGAGGGACGATGAGAGGATCCCCCCACTCTGTAGAGACCATGCAGGCTGCAGGCTGAAGGGAGCTCTATGGTGAAAGCCCATGTCTTTCCAGAGGTGGAAAGACCTAGGATGGATGCTAGCTTTGTCACATGTTCGCTGGGTGACATTGGGCAAGTTGCTAATCTCTCTGATCCCATCTGTAAAATGGGCACAGTGGTGTGACCCTCTTCATCAAGCAGTTATAATGCCCAATGGCGCAATTCCGAGGGTGCCGAACACCTGTGTGCTGTTGCTATTGCTCTCTGGAGATCCAACCCCAGATCCCCTTCAGATGGGGAAGGAAAGCCCATGTCTTAAAGCAATGTCCTGTTGTCTGTGGCCTCCACAGACCGCCTCTAGAAAGTGACTGCCCCCCACACCCCTTAAGCAAGGTCAGAGCTTCCTTCCTGGGTGCTGCAGAAGCCCTTTCACAATGAGGTGGCTTTTATGACGCCAGGATGCCGAGCTCTTACGGAAGGGAGAGGCGCCCCTTGCAGAACCCATCCAGGCAGCTGCACAGGGCCGTTTCCACTTCCCCGAGACTGAGATCAGAGTTTCCCATCCGAAGGGCACTGGGGAAGGGCACTGGAGACACTAGTCGGGCCTGGCCTTCCCACCAGTCAATCTTCTGGGGCCTGGAGTCTGAATGCCAAGCCCCTCAGGGCCCAAGGGGGTGGGAAGGCGCACATTTCCGTGAGACCCCAAGGCATCTCTCTCCCTTCTTGGCGCAGCCCAGGGCGCAGATGCTGTTGTTAGTTTAATTAGAGAGCCAGCAGGAGGGCACTGTGGCCGCCACGTGACTGCCAGCCACTTCCACAAGCTGTAATTAAGAGAGGATCTGCCTCAGACGGTGGATCTGTTACAGGCTGACGCTGAGGCGCTATCCAGAATTGGCAGGTCCCTGTGTGTGGTTTTGAAGTACTGCCATTAGCATGTCCTCAGGAAGAGCCAGGCCTCTGGGAAGCACTGGTGGCTGCAGGGCCACAATGTAGTCCTTGATGCCTTGACCCTCATTGGAGCTTGAAATCTGACCTCGGAGAGACCTGGGTTTGAATCCAGCTCTGGGGTGTGGCCTTGGAGAATTCCTCTAACAAACGTGGTCACTCCGTGAATGCCCCTCTGTGTGCTTCTCCATCAGGCCTGCAAGCGGGGCTCATTCAGCATTGGGTGAATTAATGATTATGGAGCGGCTGATTCAGGGGAAGAAAAACCATTGCTTCATCTCCCCTCTAGTTAGTGGATCATTGAAAACAAAATCAGAAAGGCAGATAAGAGATGCTCTTAAATCAAGGCCAAGTGCCGGCTGAGATATGATGAAAGCCCTGGGCCTCAGGCCCTTGACCTTCAACTCTGTCCTCTCATCCACGCCTTGTCTACAAGCATCCGAGGCAGCTCTGGTGACAGGACAGCGATGTGCAAACAGGCTGCTCCTCACGGGGCATCCAGTCCAGCTGGGCGGGTGAAGCCTGCACCGTAGATCTCTGCACTGGGGGCAGGGAGCTCTGGGAGAGGCCAGCCCAGCAGAACGGGGGTGGGAGGGGAAGCTGGTATGTGAGGGTCCTCACTGTGCAGCAGGTCATCAGGGTGGGCAGTGTGGAGGACACTGAGCCTCGCTAAAGGGCTAGGGTCAGGCATGTAGACAGCAGGGGGAGGAAGAGCAGGAGGCCAAACGGTCGGGGTCAGTGAGGGAGGCCAGAGCAGGGGAGGACTGGCAGCTGGGGCCTCACCCAGCTGTTCACTTCCAGAGGGCCGCAGAACGGCTTGCCCATCATGGTCTGCAGGCATGAGCTGACACTAAGGTGCATGGAGTGGGCCAGCACCCTCAAATTGGGCCCCCAGTTTGCAGGTCCCAGAAGGAGCCAATAGGCCACTGGCCTCACTGGCTCCGGTTCCGGCCACACCCACCCCAGATGCCAGGCAATCTCCCCCTGAGCAGCTCTGGCTCTTTATCAGAGGAATAGGAAGTGGACCCTTTCCCCTCTTGGGCAGAAGGCCTCTCCTCCCCGAGGTGTGTGCTCTAATCTATGGGCCTTCACTGGGCAAACTGCCCCTCGCCTGGAGACCTTTACCTGCAACTCCACATGACTTCCACCCAGCTAGAGCAGGAGGTCCCCCGCAGGTCCTGACAGGAGGGCCTCCTGGCCGCCTCCCTCGGCCTCCCAGCCAAGTGCATACTCGGTAGGCACATCCATGCAGTGGTCTCCAGCGCTTGCTCCTCCCCCGCAGCCACGTGCCTCCCCACCCATCCAAACCCCCAAGGTCATCTGGTGGCCCTGTGGTGGTCCCCTAAGTGGCTGTCACTGCTCACCACCCCTCACCTTGGGGATCCTCCCCAGCACCTGAGCCCTCAACGGCATTGGCTCAGGCCCATTGCTGCTACATCTGGCCACTTTCCAATGCTGAGGCCCCAGCGGCCATAGCTGCCCCCTTCTCCCCGTTTGACCATGTGCTCGTGCTTGTGGAGTGGGCTCAGCTTCTCCCTTTGCCTCAACAATAACCTGTATGCTAAGGCTTCCTAAGACTCCCTCCAGCCCAGACCTGTCTTCTGTCCAAATGTCTCCCACCTCCTGGGATGGGCTCGGCCCTCAAAGCCAGCCCGCGCACCGTTCTGCTTCCTCATTTCCACATGTTCCTGCTCACCTTGAGAACCTTCTTCCCCTCCTGCACCCATCCCCTGATTAAACTCACCTGTCCTGTTCCTCTTACCTCCCCATCCTCCCCAGTACACCCAGTCCTGACGATTCTCCTCCTGAGTCTCCACCCACCTCCTCACCTGTCCAGCCTCTGCCTACCCTGAGTTGGGTGCAGGGATGCCACCCCGTGAGAGTGGGGTTCTTTGTACACAAAGGCCCTTGATCAATGTTGGACATTGGCTATTTTTACTTTCCAGAATGATGATAGCATCCCAGCTTTGAGAAGGAGGAGAACCAGGGAAGAAGGCTCAAAGAAAAACTCGCTGATTAGAGTGGCGGCACACAAGACATGAACTGCAGACGGACCTACTGTTGACAGGGCCGTGCAGCGGGGAGAGGGTGACCACCTGCTCACTTCCTCTTGTTCACTTGCCCTGATGGGCCGTCCCTTCCCCTGACTTGGCCGAAATGGCCCAGGCTGTGATCTCCATGCCCAATGCGTTGTCATGTCCAGTGGTCAGACCTCTGCCCTCATGTTGCTCAGCTGCGAGGGCCACATCCTTTTGGAGATCTTTTCTGTTCTTGGCTTTATGACATCAAAATTTCCTGATTTTCCCCCTAGATCTATATTTACCTCCCTAACTCCCACCTTGAACCCCCAACTCTTATGCCCACCGGCCAACCCAAGCTGTGGGTGCAGTCAGATCATTTCTAGCCATCCCACCTCTGCAGCCCTGTTGAAGTGACCAGCCTGCTCCCTGCATCAGTACACTTTGGTCTCCAAGGTAGTACTTGTCTTAGTTTCTCATTCAGCTGCCAGAATATTCTTTTTATAAATGGTAAATCAATACAATTACTTCCTAAATTAAGGACATCCCATAACTGCCTGTGATGGGAGAATAAAATCACCTTTCTGATGGCCCAAGATCTCACGCAAGGGGCCCCTCCAGTGCCTCCCCCCGCCTCCTCCATGCCCTCCATTTCCCTCTGCATTCCCAGCACCGGGCCTTACTGCATCTGCTGGGCATCCAGGCTGTCCCTGCTTAGGGACTTTGTACCTGCAACATCTCTAGATCTCCCTGTGGCTCCTTCTAACCATGCAGGTCTCAACCCAAAGCGCTTCCTCCAAAAGCTTCCTTGACTACCTGCATGCTCTCTCCCTCTGCAAATGGTTCAATTTCTTAAGAGTGATTTTTTTGAGATATGAAATTCTGTTTTTTTTTTTCTCTTCTGTTCCTGGGAGTGAACCCAGGGGCACTAACCACTGAGTCATATCCCCAACCCTTTTTATTTTTTATATTGAAGCAGGACCTTGCTAAGTTGCTCAGAGCCTCACTAAGTTGAACTTGCGATCCTCCTGCCTCAGCCTCCAGAGAAGCTGGGATCACAAGTGTGCACCACCATGCCCAGCCAGATCTGAAATTCTCGATGCATTTGCTTACACATCCTTGCCTATGTTCCCTGTGAGAACAAGGACTCCGCAGGTCAGGGCTTTATGTTTGATTAGCTATTCCCCAAGCCCCAAATCAGAGCCTAGGAGCCAGTTCACCACACAGGAATACTCAGTAAACCCCACCTGGGTGCACACGCATGAAGTAATCACACGTGAGCCCTGACCTCTGCTCATCACAGTGCTGGACATGAGAGGCTGACTTCTCCATCAGGTGGCAGGTCCAGCCCAGAGTGCTGCCACACCTTTAAGGACCACAACAGTATTTCCTGTTAGTAAATTAATAATAATAAAAATATAAGAATGATTTGAGCCTGGTTTGCATTCATCTGCATACAAATGCAGTCATAAAATAAATGCTTAATATTCTGGGGGGTCCAGCCAACCCTTCTTGAGTCTCTGCATCACAGGAGAATTAGATGAGGTGACACATAAATGTCTACCCACTAGGGCCTGGGTCACAGCATGGAGGGCTCACAGTCCCCAGGCGGTGGGAGCTGTCTCCCTTGTTAGGTGTTCTGACCTCTTACAGCATGGAAGGTGACTGATGGGAGGGATGGGGGTGCTCACCTGCCACGTAAAGCCTAAAATTCCTGCACCTTGGACTTGCAGGATTTAAGCAACTTGCATGAATTGATGACTACAGGAAGGACTTGAGACCCTCTTTCCTGATTCTGTGTCCTTGCTCTGCCCTGGGTCCAGACCTGGCACCCCCACCCTGAGTACCAGGGCCTCTTTTCAGGGAATCTCACGCATAAGCTGGGAACTCCTGCGAGGACTTCTTACTGTGATCTGTCACCATGGGCTCAAATCTCCCTGTGCTGGAGCTGGTGCCAACGCTTCTGCTGCCAGGTGCTGCTTTCCAACTCTCAGCGCCGCCCCCCCTCCCCACAGGGCCCCACTCCACCTGCTCCCGAATGAGGGCGACGCCCGGCCAGTGCAGGGCACGGTGCAGCGCTCTGGGTCTGATTTTTCTTGCCTTCCTTGGAGATGCTCGTGCTTGGAGGGGAAGCAGATCGTTGCATCTTGGAACAAATCCGCTTTTGATCATGCAAATGAATGCCTGGTTAATGTAGCAGGCAGACTGTCAATTTTACCAGTAAGCCAGAGAGAAAGAGAAAGGGGGGAGAATTCCCCACCACGGAGACTGATGAGGAATTTCAATAGAAAGCTGCTACTCCAGAAAGCAGGATCGTTGTCGGTGCACGGAGCCTGTCCAGGCATCTCCAGCAGCCCTCCTGCTCTCCAGGTATGTGTGCAGAACTGCTGGCCTGGCGTGGCAGGGGTGAGGGTCTTCACATAGACTCACCCACCCCTCGACATCTGCCACGGTGATGTCTGGGTCCCGTGGACCTCCATGGGAAGGCAGGCTTTGTGGACCAGGCTCTGGCTGGCATCTATACCAGGTTGGCACAAGGAGAAGGTTTTGTGCGTGCGTGCGTGTGTGTGTGTGTGTGTGTGTGTGTGTTCTGCGATTGCAAAGTTGGTCTCAGGTGAGATGAGGTGATTTGGTGATGGTGTTCATGCTTTCTATGGATAATTCTTTAGATTGGGATCACCAATCCTGCTATTAAAATTAAAGAATCAAGTGCAAAAACTAACATTCATCGAGGTCAAACTATTTTCCAGACACTGGAGTATATCTGAATCATCTGAACATCTTTAGGAGGATATTAACTAATAGCTCCCAATTTACAGATAGGAAAACTGAGGCTCAAGCCCTGGGGAATGGGCATGCTCCTACATTACAATTGCAGGATGTCCAGGACTGTCTCAGTGTTATGTTGACAGCTGGCCGGGGGAACGGAGTCCTGGTCAGTCTGGGGGTGTGCCCTGATGGGGCCAGCGACCCCGTCCCCCACCTGCTGGGGTTCAGGGATAGGTTGCCCGTCTCCCTACAGAGCGTGTGTCCATGCGTTCTCAGTCATTTGCCTCACTTGTTCCGTTTCCTAATCTGACTGCAACCTCCCCGAGGGCAGGATGTCAACTAATATCTGTGCCCAAACACCTGGCCAGCAGCTGGCACCTAACAGGTGTCTTACAAGTGCTGCCTAGCTCAGCAAAGAGGAGCTGGTGTAGCCAATGTGCTGAACCCTGCTTGCGTGGATGTGGCGATTCACTGCAATTGGGGTCTGAGACGCAGACCTTAGAGGAAAAGCAGCATTGTGGGACATTCCAGAAGTGACAGCAAACCCAGGCCCTAAGGTGGGAGTGTCCTCAGCACACTGGCCGCACAGCAATGGGGCTGACTGTCACTGCCAGAGAACTGAGCCTGAGCCAGGGAGGGAGGCACAGGAAGTGAAGTCAGAGAGCCTCTAGGGCCACATCAGCGAGGACTCTGGACGTCATCCTGAGGGGTTTGGCTCCAACTCTGCATGAGATGAGGTCCCTGGAGGGTTTTGAGTGGAGGAATGATCTGGTCTGGGTTCCACTGGAAGGGACTGCTCTGGCTACAGTGGTTGTCGTAGCCCCAAAGGGCAGAGGCAGAGGCAGGGAGATGGTGGGGCTTCTGCTGAAATCCTGGAGAGCGATGATGGCTGAAGAGGTGGGGACGGCTGGGTTCTGGGTACATTTTGAAGGCTGGGTCAGCTGGCTTTGCTGATGCAGTGCTGGGAGGTCACGGGAGAGCAGCCTCCAGGAGTTCTGTCTGTGCTGAGCCTCAGCGTGCGGCGGGCAAGTTCTGTTTACTGAGATGGCCAAGACTGTGGGAGATGTGCTGGAGGGGGGCTGGGGACAGAGCAGTCCATTTTGGATGTTAGGGTGAGTAGCGATGAGACATTTAAGTGAAGATGCCAACCAGACTGCTGGCTACACCAGACTGGAGTTAAAGGGGCCAGGCTTGGTGCCAGACTTGGCTGACACATACTTGGGAGATGTCAGCATGGAACCACAGGAAAGTGGTACTCTGGCTTCCACGGTGTCCATTGCTATCGTCCTCCTCCTGGTTCTATGCTCCAGTCAGTGCCAGGTGCACTCCAGGCAGGGTGCAAGGTCATGGGTTCACCTTATGGCTGTGCCAACCGTATTCCAAGTGGACGATGGAGCATTTCGTAGGAACACAGAAGGGTGATCGGTGAATGGGCATGAGTGGCATTGTGGATGGCAGCTGGGGACAGGGCTGGGCGTGGCATGCCATGCTGCAGACAGGTCTCTCTGCTTCGGAGGCATGCCACAAGTCCATGCCCTCCCAGCCAGGACTGGTGTGGGCAGGGAGCCTCCTGTTGGCGGGCACCATCTTTCTTTGCAAGTGGAAGAAGAGAACTCTGCTTTGCGGCCACTGGGGAAGCCCAGCAGAGGAACAGAACTGCGGCCCTGAGTAGAAACCCGTCCTCTGGAGTGGAGCTGTGGTCTCATGTGGCTCTAGAGTTCAGGACAGAGCGGGCAAAGTCCCAAAGACACTCCTGGGACAAGCCCAAGGCAGCCACAGCCTGGGCAACCCTCTTACACTTGACAGGCATAATCTAGAAATGGCCCCACCACAGCCTGGAACATACAGATAAGTGGTGCCCTCCAAGTGGGCGGCAGCCACTGGGACATCCTTCCTACCCTGCCTGTGCCCTGTCTAGATAATGCCAGGGCTCCTGGGACTGTGAAAGTAGTTCCTTCCCTCATTTGAAAATGGGAGCTGCCTGGAATAAGCTTTCAGCATATGGTCCAAAGAACCAGGAGTGTGAGGGCAGCCCAAGGCCACACAGCCTTTCCTATAGGAGGCTAAGCCAACGTGGAAGGGTCATACTATATTAACAGGACATGAGGTACAGGGACATGGAGCCGAAGCCGAGGGCATTCATGATGTGCACCCTCCCCCGCAGGGAGCTGGCTAATGGCTTGTCCTGTATCTGTCCACACCATTATCCTTTCATATAGAGACTTTAAAATATGCACATTTACATATATGCAGATACACAAAGATTGCTTTTTAAAAATAGGAACACTATTTTTTTTAAGAGAGAGAGGGACAGTGTGAGAGAGAGAAAGAGAGAATCAATTTTATTTAGTTTTTCATGAGGCTTTCATTGCTCCAACACTTTGTTGTGTACGTGGTGCTGGGGTTTGAACCCACGTCCCAGCCCATTTAGGCAAGCGCAGTAATTGCTGAGCCACCACTGCAGCCCCTAGGAGCACTATCTTAATTCCACATTTCTCTTTGTTTTTCACTTAGTAACTTAAGACAGGCATTCTCAAGCCAGCAGAGACAAGTTCATTCATTTCAGCGGCATAGTATTTGCTGGTTTATGGGGCTCTCAGTTTCTTCCAGCATTTCCCAGTTAATGGACAATTGACTTGCTTCCAACTTTTTTCACACGATAATCACTGTGTTAAACAGCACTGTAAACGTGGGTAAAAGCAGTGTGTCTACTGTCATCCGATGGAAGTAGAGCAATGCAGAGGGACACAGGGTCCTGTGAGGCTGCCTTCAAGGATGGTGTTCATTACCGCTGCATTCAGGGGTGCAGGGCTGTGTGTTCAGGGAGGGTGCCCTCCTATCTGGGCCGGGCTCCCCCTGTTTCCAGGGGCTGGGGCACACCCCAGGCCTGACCACCTACAGGGTTTTGGCCAAGAGCAGGAAGCAGGAGGGGCAGAGGAGATGCTCAGGGCCTCTTCCAGGCTCAGCACCACCCTAGTGGTGGCTACAACTTCCTGCCACTCTGAGCAAGAACTTTGTGTCCAGCAGACCTGGGAGCTTGTTCTCACTGCCAAGCAGTTGTATGTGCTTTCCCTGGGGAAGAAAACCCACTTGGGAGGCTGGTGTCTGGGTGTACCTTCAGGAATGTGTTGACGCAGAACCTGCTTCCCCCACCTTTCCTTCCCTGGTTCTCAGCAGGGTCTCTATGACACGACCCTGGGTGTCCCAGCTTGGAACCCTGGGGCCACTGAGTGCCTCATCTGCTCCTGCTCAGGGAACCAGGGATTCACTCCAGCTGAGTTTGTGGGTGTGTCTGTGCTGCTCCCAGCCCTGCCAGCGTCCCCCGTCACCACCTCCACACTCACGCACCCTTCACACTTGGCAGCTTCCAGCAATCAAGCGAATAAGCAGCTGAGCTAACCACAGCGGAGCTGAGGTCCAGAGCCTCTGAGGCCCCCTCGCTGCCTACCTTCACGGCCCTTGCTCTGTTGATGAGCCCGTCGTCCTGAGAGCTCCCGATCAGCAGGTCCACCTTCGCCCCTGGAGGCCTCCGTAGTGCTCTGGCTGGAGCTTCACGGAGGTACTGGCCGTCGACCACAGGACCCCAGTGGTGGAAAGGGCCGCTCACAGCCAGGAGCTGCACGGTGCAAAGGAACACCACTATTTGTCTTAATCTTATCTTCTTTACAAAATAGTCCTGGGATAGTCAGCTGCATTGCTTGGCTTAGAGAGATCCCAGCCCTAGCACCTAACCCCAGTGAACACCCATGCTGTTCCCACCTGGGCTCTACTGGGACGCAGAATGACAGAGCAGCAGGCAGGCAGACACCAGGTGACAGTGCCAGGGACTGGATGGCAACTGTCACTCTCAGCCACGATGTTCCCCAACAGAGTGTCGCAAAGTTTCCCTGTCAAGACGATGGATCCCCGGGGGGGGACTGGTGTGCAGTTGAGGAAAACGTGGTGGCTGTAGCAGGCCACACTGGTCAGCCTTGGTCATGCTCTATCAGCCTGTGTTCAGGGGGCTGAGGATAAGACCTGCCCAGGACTGTGAGTCCAGACTCACATCTGAGGGGAATCAAGCTGCCGGCTGAAATGACAGCAGCGATTCCTGCTAATGTCCCCTTTGCAGAGACGTTCGCTGTGAGCAAGATGCTGTCTTATCTATGGTGGCCCGAACCCATTGCTTATCATGAACAGTGTCCGCAATGCTCCTTGCATGTAAGTGTGACCTGACTGAGTGCTCACCACCGTCCTGGCCTGGGGCAGGACCCTTCCACTTGCCACTTCATTTTATTGTCCCACTCTATAGGGTCTGCATCGTTGTTCCCACTTTGTAAATAGGAAGTCTGAGTCACAGACAGACCCATCCACCTTCAGCAGCCACACATGGTCCATTATGACCCAAGGCCCATGCATGGGCTGGGGTCAGGAAATGACAACCTAGCTCTTGCTGGTCATCACCCTACTCTGTGGCCTGGGTGGGTCACCTTGGTTTTCCATGTCTCTCCCAATCTGCACACAGGGCTCACCTTGGTCTGGGCGTCGTTGAGGACGTTGGTGGGCTTCTGGCGCAGGCAGGACACCACCTCTAGGCTGGACAAGGTGGGGCAGCCGACCTCTTTGGCCAATGCCACTGCCTGCTGCAGAGCTCTGTCTGGGCTGATGACAGCAGCAGGGGACAGTGCGGAACCTCCCTGGAAGAGAAAGCAAGCTCAGGGCCAACAGTCCCCTCCATCTCCTGCCCCTGCTCAGCCCAGAGACCCCTGGGCTCTGCATCCTCCCTCCTTACCAGGAGGTCCCAGGTCCTTTCCTGGGAAGGCCCAAGGTGGGGGATGTCAACGGTTAAGATCAGCCTCCAGTCTTAGAGGGCTCTGGCTGGCTGCCCCATCCGAGTCGCAGCTCTGGGCCCTGAGCTAACCCATCAGAGACCTGAACACGAGGGGCACAGAGTGCAGTTTCCTCGCACACAGCACGGACAGCTCTGAGCAGTGCCACTGTCCCTGGGGCACTGAGGGGACAGTTGGAGTAATGTGGAGGAAGGCGACTGCACACTGTGAAGTGAGGAGCCCATGCTCCTCAGATGAGAGACCATAGGTGGGTGCCGAACTGGGCAGGCCTGTTGTCCTGAGGGCTGCCAGAGGCCAATGGGCATGGACAATGTCGTAGATTGAGGAAGATGGTTCCGACCGTCCCTGGAAGGTGCTAGTGGTCGCTGAGCCTGAGTGGGTCATGGTCCAGGCCTGACTGCTGGCACCCAGTCCAAGGGGCTCTATGCCATCAGACACAGCCCGAGGCTTCTTGGGGAGAAGCTCTGTGCTGCAGACCTGGCTTCCAACTGCCCTCGGATGATTTCAGTCACCTAACGTGTGTCCCTATCCTTAACAATGTTACACAGTGCTGTCAGCCCCGAGTGGCTGCCCTGTGTGTGTGGTGCTTAGCAATTGCAGGGTTTGCCTAGATGGGATGCTTTCTGCATGCTGGGCACTACTCCGGCATCTAGGACGTCAGGGTATGCGGTCCTCACAGTCACCCTCCAGGATGGAGGACGTGGTCAGCCCATTTTACAGATGGGGGAGTTGAGGCACAGAGAGGTGAACACCTTGTACAAGGTCACAGGGCTGATAGCAGGCAGTCAGGTCAAGCTCCTGGCTTGGCCACCATGAGGTACACCTGACAGGTTCTTGGGGACTTGTGGTGGTATTGTTACTACTCCTATCTCTGTTTAGTTGTCAGACTAAGGAGGGGCCCAGCCCTCCTCAAAGTCACTGCCAGGCAGCGGGGAGCTCAGCAGAGGCCTGGAGAGTATGCAGGGCTTGGGGTCAGAGGACAGAACACACAGCAGCCGCATGGCCTGGTGCCCGAGAAGCCCTTCCAGCAGCTGCTCAGGCGGGCCTGGCAGCTTGGCTTCTGACTTGAGGCAGAAAGTGGTTTTCTGTCCTTAATGTTTAGATAATACCGAGAAGCTTCTGGGACTGGCTGGCTCTCTAAGAGACACAAAGCCACACTGCCGAGCCCCGTGATCCCCGGCCAGGGGCTCACTCTGATGCCAGCAGCTGTAGCCGAGGGAACTCCCAACTCCAGGCTCACGGTGCCAACAAGAAGAAGTAAAGGTCAATACACACCAGCCCAGGCCTGGCTCCGGTGGTGGCACTGGTGGTGGCAGGACCCAGATTGGGGTGATTTAGAGCTGGTGTGGGGTTCTGGGCCTTCAGCTGCTTTTCCAACAGTGCGTGGCCAGCTTTCCTGAGAACAGCTCGGCGCGCTTTTCCTGGACAACACGCACGCACGCACCCGCACAGTTAAGCTACCGAAGCCACGGGCCCATGTTCTCAACGGCAAACTGCAGTGGCCCAGCAGCCCCGGAGGGTGGTCATGAGGAGGATTCCAGGACTGAGTTTTCGCCAGCCATGGAAAGTCAGGGCTCCTGATAGGGCCAGGAAGTGGTTAAAGGCATGGACTGCACTGATAACACGAGATAGCTTAGAAAACTTTCCAAGTATTTTGTTTTAATCAATCTTCCTGAAGGAAGCCTCTCTCCTTATGGAAGAAAGCTGGTGGTTAAGACCACCAGCGGCCCGCTCACCCTCGACTTAAAGCTCTTGATTGCAGACAAAGAACTTGGAGGAAGCAGGGTAGGGCTGCAGAGAGCGCTGGCTCTGGGGCCGAGGATGGTCGGAACCCAGGTCTGTCACTCTGATGGAGTGGCTGTGGGCGAGTGGCCATCTCAGGGCCTGCATTTGCCCATCTTGAATGAGAACAAAAGACCACACTTCACAGGGCGTGAGGGGGACGTTGCTGGTGACGGGGGCACCCTCCAGGTGGTGGGTGTAGTACCAGGACCTATGTCAGCCCAGTGGGGTCTCAGGACCCTGAAGCGTGTGCCGCACCAGGGCGTTCAGCGTGCCCTTCATGCCACAGGTCTACAGCCAGGCTCAGGCTCTATCTAAATCTGGCATAGCTATTAAGCAGCAACCAGTTTCCTCTTGCGTTTTATTATTTTTTTTAAATTTCAAAAATAGCTTGGACCATAAACCACAATTGCTGACCACAGCTTTTTCTTCCTGCATCCTCTGAGCCTTGCCTTGACCTCAGTGCCTCTGACCAAGACCTGCCCCTGCCACACACACGCGCACACACGCGCACACACACACACAGATGCAGAGATGCTCAGACACGATCACAGACACACACGCATAGACCCAGGGAGAGGCTCACACACAGCCAGACACATACCCACACACACATACACACAGATGCAGAGATGTTCAGACACACGCATAGACACACCGCCAGACACACATACACACACAGACACTCATTCCAGCACAGATGCATAGAGACACAGACAAAAATACAGACACAATCTGGATATGCAGTCACACAGACACACAAACAGCCCTTCCTGAAATGGTGTCTGAGTGTTTCCCAGGAGAAGCCACTCACAGGCCTCCCATGAACACATAGTCAAACAAGCAGCACACCAGGGATGGGTGCTCCTGTGACAAACTCGCTGTCCCACGAGGGCCCTGATGGAGGGGTGGCTCTCAGGAAGGAGCCTGCTCCTGCTTCTTCCAAGTGTCCTCAGGCTCCTAAGCCCCTTTGGCACAGGGACCCTGGACTGTGATGTGGGGACACCCTCAGGAAAGGGACAGGAGGGTGAGAACTGGGTGCCCAGTGATCCTCAGCCACCTTCTCCCCCAGCGGGACTCCATGGGACCCTTGAGGTAATTCCTCCAAGCCCCCATGGCAGTGACCACACAACTCCCAAAGGTGACAAGAATCAACGTGGCGCTCACTGTGCCCCCTAATGTAAAGGCTATGCATGCAAAGGCTTGTCCCAGAGCAACCCTGAGGCAAGGTCCTGGGGCCTCAGAGCACACCGTCTTTTCTCTCAGGAGTCAGCTCCAGCTCTTCCCTGGTGGAGGCCACAGGATTGGAGAAGAGCAGCAGTGTGTGGGAGCCCTCTGACCCGCAGGCTGAGGTTTCCCTCTTGCCTTCTTGGGAGGCTCTAAAGCAACAGGCTGGCTCCAGTGTGGCTAGAAAGCCTGCCATGGCAGGACTTCAGGAGGCCTCGTAGGCCTCCCGCCTTCTCCTACCAATGTGCATGTGCGCAGGTGCAGAGAGGGAAATGGAAGGATCAAACACTCACAGGGCACCTTTTAAGAGCCAGGCGTTTGAGCCCATTTCCTCGCGTGATCCTGAAGTTATTCTGCCCATGCCGCAGATGGCAAGACTACGTCCCGGAGTGCACAGGCAATTTGTCCAAGGTCTTGGGACCAAGAAGCAGCGGAGCCAGAATTACAAACCTGTCACTTCCCCACCATGCACCACCTACCACTGAGAACAGCAGAACCCAGGGACATTGCTGACTCTCAGTTTCCACTCCACTCAAGAGGGACCATGGGTGGGGACTCACACACAAGTGTGGCCAGGACAGAACGCGGAGGGACAGGCAGGGTGCCCCCCACCACAGCAGAAGTGCAGAGGGGAGGGTGGTGTCACTCAGAGCTCCCTCAGGGAAGAGACCTGTCCCTCTTCACTCTGTCCTGGCCACACTTGTGATATCTGCAGCCTGGTGAGGCCACGTAGAGACAAGACCGAATCCACCTGAGTCCTTGTGCTGTGTCCTGCTTCTTGTCGAGTCCCCCCTCGTGACCTCAGTTCAACACCCGTGACCACCCTAGAAATCAGGAAGAGACAATGCGCTTGGAGCAAGCTCACACTGCTCATTCAAGCACCCTTCGAGCATGCTCACTTGATTCCAAGAAAACCTCGGGTAGACTTGGGGAAGAGCATCAGAGAGCTTGGTACTGCTAGCTCCAAAGAGGTTAAGACCCAGGGTTTTAACTCTAAGGCGCTTTCCCACAATGCCACGCTGCCTCAGCCGATGGTGGATCTCCCACCTTGCCTTCACGCCAGCAGGCTTCTGTGGATAGCCCAACTTCACCAGTTCCCAGAGCCCTCTACCTGTCCAAAGAGAGCAGAAGGGGCTGGAGCTGTGGCTCAGTGGTTACGGCGCTTGCCTGGCATGCATGAGGATGGGGGTTCGAACCCCAGCACCACGTACACAACGAAGTGTGGGAGCAATGAAAGCCACGTGAAAAACTCAATAAAATTGATTCTCTCTTTCTCTCTCATTAAAAAGAGAAAGAAAGCAGATGAGAGGTTGTATAGATTTTTTATACTTTTCAGAATTCTTTGCCTTTTCTCCAATGAAGTGACATTAAGCTTGTGATTAGAAAGACAGTTCAATGCCGTTCAGAGGATGAAGTCACACACAGCAGGTCAGTGGAGAGGGGGAGTGGCCTGTGCCAGGAGCCAGAGGTGGACTGAAGGAACAGCCCCAGGAAGGCGGGCGCTGGTTGACAGGCAGGCTTCACACCAGCCTGGCCAGTATGCCTGTCCCCAGTGTCGCCTATGCATATATCCATTGTTGCTACCTTAGCTGATTTAAAGGTAAAACTGAGAGCCTTTTGCAAATTTTAAAGCAGATATAACAGTACAGAGTTCCACCACTGAAAATACAGGTGAGCAAAACAAAGAATTAAAATCACAACTCACCCTCCCTGTTGAAATCAACCACTAATAAATACTGTTGGTCTCACAGTGTGCTTCTTCTTCCGGGGTGCGTGTGCATGCATTTATGCGTGCACACACGTGTAGGAAGTAAGTGAAATCATATTATTTTGGAATCTTCTCCATCTAGCAGTCCATGTGGTTGCCACTGTGCCCTGTTACATACTCATTTGCAAGACTGTTTCAGTGGGCGAGCTAACTTGAGCACAGATGTGAGAAGCATATTCAAGACTGGCAGTAAGTGGAAACAATCCAAATGGTCAACAGTTGATGAATAAATGAGAAAACTAGGAGGTATTATACAATGGAATATTATTTAGCAATAAAAAGAAGTAAGTACTGAGATGTGCTGTAACCTGGAAGAAGCAAAACAGTCAGACAGAGAAGGCTGTGTATGATTTGATCCCATTTACACAAAATGTCCCGAATCTCAAGCCTATAGAGACGGAAAGCAGATCAGTGGTTTCCTGGGGCTGGCAGTGAGGAGGGGGAGGAGTGGAATCACTAGGTCACGTGACAACTCTATTTTTAGCACTTGGAGAAGCTGCCAAACCATTTTCCAAAGTGACTACACGGCTTTATATTTTCGCAAGCAAATCACGAGAGTTCCTGTTCCTCCGCATCCCCACCGATACTTACCATCATCTACTTTTTTTTGTTTTACTTCGCTCTCTGCTTTGCTTCCACTGTTGTTGTTTTTTTATAACCATCCTAGTGGGTGTGAAGTGGTATCTCATTGTGGTTTTGATTTCCATTTCCCTATTGACAAATGATATTGAGAATCTTCTCGTGTGTTTTATGGGCCATTTGTACATCTTGTTTGGAGAAATATCTATTCAGATTTGTTGCTTACCTTTGACTTGAGGTCTTGTTATTGAATTATAACTGCTCTTTATATTTGCTGGATAAAAGTCTCTCACGATATAGACGAGTGCAAATATGGCTCCCGTTCTGTGTGCTGACTTTTCACTTTCTTGATGGCATCTTTTGCAACATGAAAGATGTTACTTTGATGAAGCACAGTGTCTCTAGATTTTTCTTTTGTTACATGAATTTTTGGTGTCCTAAGAAACCCTTGTCTAACACAAGATCCAGAAATTCTGCTTTGCATTCTTAATATGAAATTTTTAAAACTTTTTTTTTTTACAATGTGCTATATTTTTATTTTCAAACTGAAATCAGCCACTGGTGTCTCCTCTTGCGGAAGGTGAAGCATGGCGCCAACGAGGAGTGCCATCAGGTGGGTGCATGCACTGCGTACCCTATTCAGTTTGTGCTCACCAGACCTCTGAACCACTGAGCATGGCTGCTGATTTTATTAAAGAGTGATGGTTGCCCCAAATCACCCAGCACTTGGTTGCTGGCTAGCCTATTTGACTCCACCACCTCTGCACAGGCTGAATAGAATCTGTCCTCCTCCCTTCCCTGTGTGGACTCCTTAGCAAACACTGCTGTCCCTGCGGCTTAGCTGCATGACTGCCCCTGAGCCTGCAGAGGTGGAGGCTGTGCCCAGGCACCCAGGGGCCTCCAAGGCCTCCCTTGCCACACTTCTGCTTGGAAGGAGAGGCTATGGGGCTGGGCTTTGCCCCTTGGAAGGAAGCACACGACTGTCACACTTTCCCTCCGGGTCTTGCACACTGGATAACGTGCCTTTTTCCATCTGCTTAAACATGATGTCTAATTGCCTCTGTCACCTTCTGGCTGTCAGAAGCCATTCAAATGCTTGGCACTTGAAAATTACTGATTTTCCAGGCAAAAGTGTCACACTTTAAAAGTGACACCCTGAGTGATAGCCAACGCAATGACTGTCCTTTCGTTTCCAAGGGAACGAAGAGGCAGGCTCCCAGGAGCACTGTGTGTAGACACACGGGCCTGTGTGCTCTTCAGAAATAACTTTGTGACTTGTGCAGAAGCCTTGCGGCTGCTCTCTGCTCGCTTCGTCCTGCAGTCTACTGCCAGCTGCCCCGGGGCTGCAGAGGAGCGCGCAGCGGCTGGCCAGGGCGGCCACCGTGGCTTCGCTACTTTTCTTTCTTTAGCTTTGAACAAATTAGTGGAGCTTGGTATTAGTTTTCTAGGAAGCCGCAGTACAGGGGCTCACAACAGGAATCACTTTCCACACCTGGAGCCTGGAAGCCTGAGATCAGGTGCCAGGTGTGCTGGTGTCCTCTGAAGCCTCTGACCCTGGCTTGTGATGACTGCTCTTTTTCTGCCTGCTCCCATGCCCATCCTCTGTGTTTGTCCCTGGGGCTTCTCATATGTCCTAATCTTCTCTCCTTATAAGGACGCCAATTAGACTGTACTACATCCACCCACATGGCCTTACTTTAACTTAATTGCCTCTTTAAAGGCCCCATCACATGGGCACATGTGAGGTGCTGGTGTTCGGGCTTTAACATATACATTCTGGGGACACACTCAGCACGTAACACACTCTTTAAGCTTCGGTTCCCTCAGCTGTAAAGTGCCCGCCTCATAGAACTGTCGCAAGGCTTACAGGAACTGTGCTGTGTGAGGGACCGCGCAGGCGCCTGCTGCAGAGGGCATGCTTACCCGGGGCAGGGAGGATATTTACCCTGCTACTAGGGCACACTCACCTGCTGCTAGGGCACACTCATCTGCTGCTAGGGCACACTCACCTGCTGCTAGGGCACACTCATCTGCTTCTAGAACACACTCACCTGCTGCTAGGGCACACTCATCTGCTTCTAGAACACACTCATCTGCTGCTAGGGCACGCTCATCTGCGCTAGAACACACTCGCCTGCTGCTAGGGCACGCTCACTTGCTTCTGCTGCCTCAGTGACTCTTAGTCCGAATGGCACTATTAAGAAGCTGGCTGCAGGCCAGCACTGTACTGACCAATCCTACTTCATCGTTTTCTTTAATCCTGTGAAAAGCAACAAGGGAGGGGTGTGAAGCCTCCAAACCTAAAGAAAGGAGGAGATGGCAATGCTGGCTCCTGGATCTGATCAGGACGCGCTGTGCACATGAGCTGAAACCGACTGCACACCATAAATCTGAACCATGGTACATGCTAATGAAAATGTCAAAGTTCACTAAAGGAAAAAACCCGAAAAGTAGCTTCTGGTGCAGACAGGAGTGAGGATGAGGATCTTTCAGTTATGAAGAGCTGTGTTAGAATCTCAGCTCTGCTGCTTAGTGGTCTGATATCTTGGGCAAATCAAAAGTTCGCCAATTCCAGAATCCAGTTTTTCTTCACGCGCCTTACGTGTGGTGCTAACATACGGAAACAGTGTGTTCCTGTACCTGGATTCCAGGTGCAAACACAGAGGGGACGGCCATGGGGGGCTCTGTGGTCCTCAGCAGAGCATGCCACCCTGAGTCCTGGCCTGGCCTCTGCACTGCAGGACAGACTTGCTTGCCTGCAGGTTTTGACCTCAGCCACAAGCCTCGAGTATGAATAACTGCCCAAGACACAGTGGTCCAGGAGAAGCACAGCCCACTAAAGACACCGGGGTAAGGAGGCCACGGCCCAATGCCCAGTGCCCTTCCAGCCTCGCTCCCCTCCTCCCTCCTCACCTTCCTTCCTTCAGCAAATGCCAATGGCCAGCTCTTAAGGCCTCCCGATGGCTGCTCTAGAAAGCACCCCGTGTGCAGGAAGTCATGAGAGGCCTGGAGGGAGAGGAGCCTTGAGAACACAGAAGAGGAACTGGGCACAGCAGTGGCCCCAGGGCATTGGGGCCTCTCAGGACAGGGGGCTCACAGCCGGGCAGGAGACTGGTAGTTCCTCCACACCGACAAGTGGGAGCCACCCGACGCAGAAGGGCCCCTGGAGGAGGAAGTGGCTTAAGGGCTGGACGGGGAGGAAGAAGGTCCCTCCATGTGCCATGGTGGAGGGAATGAGCAAGGGAGCCACCAGGGCAGGTGGCTCAGGGCTCTGGGACCATGTTCAAGGCTCAGAAAGCTCCCACTGGCCCTGGAGGAGGGGAAGATGGCACAGCAAAGGACCCGAACCAGAAGAGGACATCCAGGCACTGACCCAGCCTCCTGGCCAGCAGGGAGACCCTGTTTGCAGTTCCTGAGGACCAACCATTCACCTGAGCACTCACCCCTGTCCCTGTGTGGCTGTGGGTCCTCTGCAGGGCCACTTGCTCATCTTGAGGTCTGAGCCCAATGCTCACTCCAAGCCCCTGGGTTCCACATTCGTGCAGACCCTCACCCCACACTTTCCCCCCAGACTCCTGCTAAGGATCTGGTTAATCTCTAAGAATAAACAGGTGCCCCCAAAGCCCTCTCTGCTCTGCTCCTGGAATCCACTTCAAATGAGCCCCAATCCATCCCCTCCAAATTTGCACAGGAAAATAAGTACAAATTATTATTTTAAAGAGGTACCAAAAAAAATAGCCAGTACACTGGCTTTTGGATTAGAGAAATTTTGTTAACTCCTGAATGGACAGCTTGGCAATTGAGTGAATTCTCTGGACCTCAGTCTCCTCATCTGTAAAATGGATGTGTTGCAATGTCTCAGGTGCCATAGACCCAGCAGCCCAAGTTCAAGCTCAGCATCTTTCCAACCAGCTGCATGCTCTTGGGAAGCTACTTAAAGGTCTGCACTCCAGTTTCCTTGCATGTAAAGCAAGAAGAATGTTTACATTATCCATCTGCTGAGATGAATTCATGGAGAACACCGTAGATACTCACATACGTTCATGCAAACTAACAGCAGCCATTAAAATCACAAGCAGTTTTTCAAAGAGTTCTTGTAATAATTAAAAGAAAGAACAGATTTAAAAATACTTTATAACCCATAAAGCACTCTATAGATGTTATTTATAATTTTATTACCACTCAAACTAAAATAAAAGATTGCAAAATATTCTGTAGTCTAAAATAATAATGCCCCAGGAGAAGCTTAGTTTTGGTGGAGGGTATTTCTGTGCCCCAGAGCCCGCCTGCCCTGGCTGTCCTCCACGGTGCCCACTGCTGGGTGCAATTAGCTGTGGTTCAGTGGGTGCTGAGGGAGACCCTGATAATAATTTCTCACCCATCCAGTCGGTTTCAACTGGATGACGCTGACTCAAATTACATCAAGGCAGATTTGAGCTTGATTTTCTTTTGATAATGACAAAATCTTGTCATTTGAAGAAAAGCATGTGTCCTAGTAGTATTAATGCGTGGGAGCCACAAAAGCGCCAGATGGGGTTGCAATAAATCGTGAATGTTCTGTTAGAGATCCTAACCTCATTTTGTGCCGGTCAAGCACATTTCGAGGTGGCTGGACTAGTTGCGTTGGAGCCACTGTTTATGACATGGAAATGCTGGGGCAGAGCACTTCAGAGGCCTCATTGCCTGCAGCCCGCTGTTCCCTATCCCTGGGATAGGCCGGCTCTGCTGCTGTGAGCGAGTCTATTACAGGGATAATTCCAGGAGCTCTCTGAGCAATTCCTGTGTGCCCATGCCCCAGGGAACCAGAGGCTGATTAAGGCCTTAAGGAAGTTTGCAATCTGGGGGGAAGGGAAGTTCTTCTCTTTTATTTTTAACTCTCCCTCGGTCTCCCCCTCCCTCTCTCTTCTTCCCCTTCCTCCCAGCCGGTGTTTGCTGGTATCAAGGCCCTAGGGTTAGGCATCGCACTGACATCTGCTCCTTGCCTCTTGGAATGGAATGGACAGCTTTGAAAGTCAGGCCAGCAGAGGGACAGGAAAGTGGGGGTGGACCGAGACATGGTTGAAATCTGCCCTCCGTGAGGCCTGACAGCACCTGGCTCTCCTTTCTTGCTGATGCTGACCCTTGACTCTGTTCTTGAGCAGAGTTCAAGTTCACAAAGATCTCTGTGCCTTTCCCTGAAAAAAAGACCACATATTGGCATCAAGGAAAGGTAAGATGTCAGGCTTCAAAATCCCTTGTCAGGATTCCTCCTTGTTCAGAAATGATGTCTGCTTCCCCCTGTATGTTTTTGTTTGTCATAGTGGCCCAAATGAGGTGATTAAGACCATCTATCAGAGCCCAGGACGAGAATCCTAGAGTATTTACATCTAAGTATGATTTACAAAATCTCAATCAAAATAACTGCTCTTGTTTATAATGCATATGATAGCAGAGTCACCTGTGTAGGTGATCAGTGACTAAATAGGAACACTCTGGGGATTGGGGATGCTTACTCAGGACGTTTTGCTGTCAGAAGTTAGGAGAGCCACGCCAGATACCAGGAAGACTGAAAGGCAGGGAACAGAGCTAGGGCGCCGCCCTAGGCCCGCAGCTTCAGCCTTGCTGATGGTAACAGATGTGGTCAGCAAACCTCTGGCCCCTGGACAGGTGTAATTCATCCTAGCAGCGGCTGGGCGACAGGCAGGTGGCAGATGGCAGATGAGCTCGGGGGCCCAGGCATCAGGCAACTGAAGAACCCACCTTTGGCAGAAGGCAGGATAAGAGTGGTGGCGTGGCTTGGCCCCATCTTAGCAGAGGGTCAAGGGGTGCAGGGTGCCTCCCCGACTCTGCCTCGGAAAGAGCATGGGAGGAGCACAACCCTGGTTCTAGCTGATCCTCAGAGGGGGACGCCACTTCAGGTGAGTGGATGAGCAGGGCACCCAGAGCCAGGGACATCAGGGACTGCACAGGCAGCAGGCAGCACAGGAAGGTCAAGGAAAGGCAGGCGGGCAGCGGGCATCTGTGGGGAAGTCATGCAAAATCCCAGGACCACAGGGTTGGAAGGCTGGAGCAGGAGGGGACAGAGACTGAGTTCATCTCTTGGCCAGTTCCCATGGATCTGAGAAGGCCAAGAGCATGAGGAAGCAGGGTGACGGGTTAGTCACCTCCACCTCTCCACCACCAGATGAGGTGCTCTCAAGCCATCCCACCACCAAGAGGAACCCAGAAGGCTCAGGGAGGACAGCTGGCTGGCGCTTCAAAGGTCTAGCCTTGGTGGACTCCTCTCATGTTCCAGGTCCCCTGAACTCCACCCTTGGCCAAGCCTCATGCCCTCTACAGTGATGGCAGCTGCTTTCTTTGGTGTCTTTGACCCCGAGTCCCACCAGGCTGCTCTGTCCTGGTTCATTCCTGGCGCCTGTGAAACTCACACCAAGCTCCTAGAGGGCACAGCAGGTGTCACCGCTGACCTCCACAGCTTAACCCTGTGGCCGCCCATGGGAGCTCTTGCACGCACATCCACTTAAATAAGTGAGCGCCAGAGCTAGACTCTAGGAAGGAAAAGGGCTGCCTATTAGTGCACCTAGAGGAAGTTAGTATGGAAAGCAAAGGTGCTGGGGAACCGCCCAGCCTCCAGAGAGCTGCAGCCCCCTTATCTACCCCTGCAGAGCTGAGGACAGCAGGCCTCCTCGGGTGGGCAGTGGGCTTGCTTGAGCAATGCGGAGAGAGAAGAATATTTGTGTTCCATAACTCCCACCTTTCCCTTTTCCTGAGAATGACGTCATTTCCAGGACAAGCAGAAAGAGCGGGACAACACACATTTGGCGCCTGCTGTCCCCCAGCTGGGACAGTTAGCACATGGTCTCCCCAGTGGTGCAAACCAACGTTCCCCGCGTGAGTCCTCCTGTTCCACAGCACAACCTCATCTGTTCATGCATTTGGGGGACTGTACCTTCTGGACAAGGCTCTGTAACCAGGCTCATGTGTTCAACATGCCCGCCCTTGCCAAGCACATGCTCCAGTTGGAAGGAAAAGGAGGAAGTCCTGCTCCTCCTGCTACAGTTGGTGGTTTATATCCATGATCCCATGCACCCCTGTGATCAGGTCCTATTGCTAACATTGTGAAGGCTTGGCGAGTACTTCAGAGACCTTTGCAGGGTCACGCAGCTCCCAGGCATCTTCAGCCGTTGCCTCTCTCAGCTGTGACACCAATGTATGCTGTGTCTTCCATTCCCACGGGGCAGGTAAAGCTCATGGGTGCTCTGAGACGGAGCTCTCACTTCTGCTGGGGGAGGTCTGGGCACTTGTAACACCAGGTGAGCTGTGGGTGACGCCTGGAGAGACTGAAGAACCTGCTGCTACAGGGTCAGGCTGTGCACTCCGGCTCAGAAAGGGACTCAGCCATCATGTCCCTGTCATGTAACGCCCCACCTCTTAGGAGCTGGGAGCAGCAGGCCCCCCAGCTCCAGCTGGGGACATCACAGGTGACAGTGTGTGTGAGCTAACTGCTCACTCGGGGACCATTTCACCTTCACAAAGGTGGTCACCTCACCCTCAGACTTTATCGAGTGAGCCTCGGCCATGCGTGGCTGGCACATTGGCCTCTCCCTATGGCCATTCATCTCCGCTCAAATAGCTAATTAATTTGCAAAGCTCTGGAAATCAGGTGCTCCCACGCAATGGTTCTGGGTGTCTTCCTGAGCCCCGAAGCGTGACCTCCTCCTATGGTGTCCCTTACCTGGCTTCTGCATGCCTGTGCTTGAGGTGTGTGGAAGGCGTCGCTGGCCGAGTTCTGTCTGCTTCCTGTGGTGACATTGAAAGAGGACCACTCTGTGTGGTGGAATCCACCTGGTCCAGCCAGGCCTCCATGCTGGGCTCCTCTCCTGGGCCCCTCCCCAGCCAGGTCCCCTGTCTTTCCTCCTGGAGTGTTGACAGATGAGCTGTCTCCACCGGAGCATAAACACCACGAGGGCAGGGAGGCAGAGCAATTCCTCACTCTCTGGGGACTTCTACCTGGCTGCCCTGCAGTGTGGACCATGTACATAAGAAATGAAACCAGCGTTTGCCAAATTCAGGAATTCGACAATGTGCAAGGAGCCCTGTTTTGCACTGGGCCCTGTTAACGGGGAAGGAAAGGGTTTGGCTGTGAGCTCCTGAGCTTGCCTTCTCTTGCTGTTCACAAGCAGTCCAGGACATTGGCGGGTGTAGACAAGGGTTGGTTGAATGAATGAATGAGTGAACGGATGGATCACAAGATACATGCCTGATACAGGGCGACGCACTTATCCTCCAGGCCCCCCTAGCAGGTACGAGAGAACGCCCTCGGCGCCGTCAAGGAACTGGTCCAGGGGCCAGAGCTGTGGGGCCTCTGCCCCTCCGCAGTGGCTCAGGTCTGGTGTGCTGTCCCATCTATGGGCCCTGCCTACTGTCACCTGTCTGGTGGCCATCAGACTTGGAGAGTCCTAGGGCCCCCACAAGGCCTCCACACTTGTGCCAGCAGTTGCCCCAGCTGCACCCAACTGTGCTGGCGAGGCCAGGCTGGCTCCTTGTCTTCTGCACGTCTCAGCTTATGACACCTGCAGAACTCACACCCCAGACATTAACACCTGTGTCCCTGTGTCCCATCAGCCCTCTGTACTGCCTTTACAGCAGGCTCCAGAGTCTGGTGGCCCTGCTAGCACCCCTATCTGGGGACTCATCAGGGTGGGAGGCCCTGGGAGGGCAGGGCTTTGGCTGATTTTTGTTCAGGTTGAACCCCAGGTCTGGAAGGCTGCTTTGCTCAGCAAATTTTACTGAAGGAACAACGGCGGGGGGACGTGCTCAGTCTGACCCAAAGTGGGTTCTGGCAGTGGCTCCTGAAGAGTTCCCACGGTCGCACCTGAATCCAGAGCTGCCTGCTCCTCGTGGAGCTCGGGGGTCAGCGCCTTTCTGAGTGTTTCTGCTGCCGTTTCTTCCCGCTCGTGGCACTGCCCACTCCGCCTTCTGCAAAGTTTCCTCTGCTCTTCGTGCAGCGGGCGCTTTCACGAGCTGTCTGAGGGAGCATCTCTCTGGTACACAGTGCCTTCTAAATTTAGAAGTGGCCCTGGTGTTTTTAATTCATCTTTGTAAAGTACACCAAGGGAGGTTTCCAAATGACTGTCTCAGGGTGGCTGTGATGGCCTCGCTGGGTGGGGCTGTGGGGTACAGCCCTAGACCTGCCCTGGATCTGGCAGGGATGAGCTGTGTGACCGTGGGCACGTGGCTTGACTCTGAGGTCCTAGCTGCTCTGTGAGGTGAGAGCCACTGCAAGAGGCCATCCAGGACCAGCCCCCCAGGCCTCCTCCTCCCCCAACACAACACACCCCACGCCCCGAGCCCGGCTTTCCCTGTAACGCACACTTCCACAAACACAGCTCTGACTTCAGTCCATCATGGAGAACAGCGGTGCACACCTGTGTACCCTTCACCTGATTCTCCAAATAGTAACTGCCCGCCATGCTGGGGTGCTTATCCTCCTTCCTACATCTCGACATGTTTCATTTTGGGGGGACCCTTTGAAGGTTGTGGCCATCGGCCACCTCCACACAGGGCAGCACACAGTCCTTGAGCTGGCATCCTCCTATGCCACCAGGCCATCGTGCCACCGGAGAGAATCACACACACCACACCTGCGGTGGATGCACCCGTGTCCCCGCACGGCCTTCCTTCTAGCTCTCCCCTTGATGCAGGGTCCAGTCTCGGATCACCAATGGCATCGATCTACGAACTGGACCTGTGAGAGCTAGCTCTTGTCCAGAATCCTTCCAGTTTCTCCTGCTGTGACAAGCCTTGCCCAGGGAGGCTGTGGGCAGCTCCGCTGTGTGTTTCCAGTCTCTAGCAATTGCAAACTAGCTTCTGGCAGAGTGGGGGGACTGGAATCCTGGCTCTGGGGTCCATTTGACAGTGACATAAGAAAGCTGTAAAAATTGGGAAATTCAGAAAAGAGAAGCTGCAGTTAGCTAAGCCACAGCCTCTTTGGGCCCAGTGAGCTCCAGGGATGCACATGAGCAAATTCTCAGCCCATCTGCCTTTTAATTAGAGAGAGAGAGAGAGAGAGAGAGGAAAAAAAAAAGACCAAGTTTCTGAAAGCCCCGGCCATTTAGAATCAGGCTGCATATATTCTCAAGTGCTTTGTAAAAAATTTAATAATGCCTCTCTGTTCCCTGTCCTTGCAGAGAGAAGTCAGCTCAGAGTGGTTGCTGAAAACAGGAACCTGGCCTTCTACAAGCCCCGCGCCTTCCTTGTTCTAGCAGAGGAAGTGTGTGGCGGTTTAGCAACTGTGGTGCCTCTCGATAGCACGGGCTGCTCCTCGCCCCTCTGCAGCCTGGCCGCTTGCTCATTCCGGAGGAGCAGTGGCTGATGGAGAAGCAGTGACCCTGTGCCTGGCGGCCCCTCTGCAGCCAACTCCCAGGGGAGGCCATGCCCAGCATTTGAAGGTATCCTGGGGGATGTGGCAGGGACTGGGCGGGGCAGACATCAGTCCCCTCTGGTGCACAGCTGGCGGAAGGGAGGGCTTTCTGGAGCTAGAGAAGAACTGAGGACAACAGGGAAGCGTCTTGGGTGAAGCCCAGCACCCAGTAGGGTGCCCAGTGTAGCACAGATAGATGCTTTATGGATGCTGGATCCAACTACTCCAGGGAGAGAAGGGCTGGAGAAGGGGAGGGTGGGCAGGTGACATTCCTGCCAGGGGCGACGGTCTCGCCAAAGAAGAGAATGGTACACGGGAGCATCTAACAAGTGACAGGAAGGTCAGACCTTCTAGCTGTGTGACCTTTCAACCACTCCAGGCCTTCATTTGCTCCTCTTTTAGAAGGAAATCACGTACCTAGTTCACTTAGGCATTGGTCAGATTAAATGAACCAACACGTGCACAGCGTCCGGGACAGTTTCAGACCACGCTGCGTGCTCAATAAACGCCATCTGCCTGGAGTCCTGAGGTCTAAGGGTGCGCGGAGCCAGGCAGACTGGGTGCTGGCAGTCTTGCTGGGTGGGCTCTGCTGGTGCCAACCTTCTTTGGGAAGGTGCTGAAGATAAGTGACAATAACCTAAGTGGGTACTGGGTACATGGGGAGGCAGGTTAAGGTCAAGGTCAATGTGTGAAGCACATGAATCCTGAAATCACAGGAGTTCAGACTGCAAGAGCTGTGGGAGCAGCACATTTCCTAGGGAATGTGGTACACTGCACATTCTCTTAGCTACTTACACAACAGGAGAGCCTGGCATCAGAGAATGGCCTCACTTGGGACTGTGAGTGGGTGTGAGCAGATGCGGGCCATCCTGAGTGACAGGGAGAGCCATGCAATTCTTGAAACAACCCTGTAAGCTTGTAGCTGCTGTTTGCTTGGGACAAATGAGCAGAGGCTCAGAGAGGCGGTGAGGGGCTCTGCGGGGCACAGGTGGGGGAGTGGGGAGCCTCGGAGAGCGTGTGGGGACATGAGGGCCTGTGTTTACAGTAGTGCCGTTCATCCCACAGTCTGCATGTTGTCACTGTGGTGTTCACTGAGATATGCTGTGTTCCGGGTCTGTTCAACGGGGTGGGGGGCAAATGGGAGATCTGACAATTTGCCCTGCAATTCATATTCTCCAATTAGAAGAACACTATCTAGGAGAGCTTAGTGTGCTCTGAAAATTCAGTAAATAACCAATGGAACAGACAGACTGAAACCTATTTAGACTCGGCATCTTAAAAAGTTCTAGAATCAGGGCAGCAAGATGGCATTATGGGAAGCCAGTGTTGTAATCAGCTATATCTGGATCAAAGTTCAATATGCTGTGTGACTCTGGGCAAGTCACTTTGCCTCTCTGAATGCCAGTTTCTTCCTTGTAAAAAGAAAACCAGCTTATGCATGTGTTTATAAGAAGTTTAAATTATATTCAATAGTAGGAGATGCTATGTATTGAATAACAGCTATTACTATTATTCCTAAATCAAACAATGAAGGTGTATCTAGTCCCTCTGGTATCCCTAGGCAGAAAACTATTAGCCGGCAGTGTAAAATATGGTGGATCAAGTTGCAAAACCCACAGGCCAGGCAATGTTCTCCATTTTTCTGAATATATGTCCCTGCCTGTTTCTCCATCTGACATCAATGAAACAGACATGGGTAGGTCCGCATTGCAGCAAGCTGAAACCATTTTCCTAAGGCAGAGGAACTTCCCCACTCTGAGCTACGCGAGCAGGCAATGCGCTTCGGAGTGGAGCTTGCCTTTATTTATTTATTTATTTTTAAAGAAAGAGAGAGGGAGAGAATGAGAGAGAAAGACAGAATTGATTTTATTTATTCTGTCATCTGGTCTTTGTTTTTCCAACACTAAGTTGTGTAGGTGGTGCTGGGCTCTGAACCTGGGGCCTTGTGCATGCCTGGCAAGTGCTCCAACCACTGAGCTACCCTCCAGCCCCCAGAGCTACCTTTCTTAGAGACAGAAACTATTCATTCCACTGAATCCCAATCAGCTTCCTGCATTAATAGATGCTGCTGAGTTTTAATTTTTCATTTCACATTCAGCAAGAATTTATTTCCCCCAGCTCTGAGAAAAGCTGGAACTTAAAATTCTCGTTAAGAATTTCCAGCGTGTCAGACCCAATCATTTGATTGAACCTGAGGGTCATGTTGGTATGTTTCTCTATGTCCCTGTCCATCCATCTGTCCATGCACCCATCCACCCATCCATATGTTCCCTCAATAAAAGTGCACTGAGGGCCACACCACGTGACTTTCTCCCTCCCTCCACCTCCCCAGGGCCGCAGGAATTAAGTACATCTTGTCCAAACCACTTCCTCCCATCTGCCCATCTGAGCTCGTTAAGGAAGAGGCCACGTAGATGGCAGTAACTCCTGCTCTAGTCAGCGGCCTCCAGGGCTCTAGGGCTCACCTGCATTGTCTGGCTTTGCAAAGGGACCATGGTGAGGGTGTGATGTGACAAGGGGCCTGGAGATGAGTGAAGCCAAGCAGACTTAAAGAGCTCCAGATGAAGTGGGACTTGTCCCTGACTCCAAGTCCTTCTACCTAACTAATTGTGCTCACAGTATGCACCAGTTTCCTGCAATTCACTTTTTAAATTGAGGAATAGACACAGAAAGTTTTGGGAGGTGGGATAGCCAGTCATAGTCATGCCATGGTACATGCCATGAAGGAGACAGCCCGGGGAGAGAGAACAGAGGCTGGGATGTCAGTGGAGTTGAATGTTCTCATCATTCCCAGGAAGGTCATGCTGCTCCCCAAATTAGAGCTGTGTATCTGTCCTTTCTCCTCCCCTGCCTCCCGCTCTCCATGTCGCAGGCTTAACTCTTGAATCCTCTGAATTTAAATCCTAAGTGCCCTGAGTGTCCAGACTCCGCCCTCGACCCACCACCCTCTCAACAACCCCAAGGTCCAGTCACTGCACACCTACCACAAACATGACCCTCCAGCACTCAGAACAGTGGCATCCTAATCTTGTCATAAGGAAGGAGAGATGTGGCTTCAGGCCCACCGTCTTCTTATGCCAGTGGGTGTGAGACCTGAGAGCCAGCCCCAGAGCCAGATTGCCAGCATTTGAAGCTTGCCTCTACCACGTGCCAGCCGGGTGGACCAGGTGCCTAAGAGCCCTGGCCTCAGCTTCCTCAGCTCTGCAGAAGGCCTGTGCACAGCGTGATGGGGAGCAGGCTGAACCCCTTCACTAGCCCACTTCCCCCCGGCCCCGGTTCCTGTGGGATGATGAACGCAGGAAGCCTCGATGGGTCCCCTGCTCCTTACAGAGAGGCAAACTGACACCCATACCAGGCATCATCTCAGAGAAACCAGTGAGCCCACTGTGGGTTCCAAAGATGTGATGTGTGGAAAGTAGAATTTGGGGACAATCGGGAGAATTGAACTGGAGCTGCTCATTCAAATGACTATGATACGAAGCTGACAACCTCAGGAGTCAGGCAGAAGGGCAGAGCCTGGGTCCTCAGGGGCCACTGTAAAGGGAGAAGAAGTGGCTTCCAATGGCCCGAAGGGAGGCGTTCCTGCAGACACAGGGCGGCGACGGCTCCTCCCAGTCTGTGCCTTCTCCCCAGCCACACAAGCAACCCCGGTTCTGAAAGGGTGTGCTCTTGAGAAAAGTGCCATTATTCTGGGATAAAGATAAGTGAAGGAATTAGCACAGGGAGAAGAAAGAACCCTCAGCCCTGAACTAGTTGTGTGATCCTAAGCAAGTGACTTAACCTCTCTGAGACTCAGCTTCCTCACCTACAAATGTCAGCCTTCCTTAAGCGTCTGATTTAGGCCTTCCACACAGCACCAGCCCATTGGAAACAGCATCTCTTTTCTTTTAGAAACAAATGGAGATGTCCGCCAGCAGAGGTGGCACACAGGGACAACTGTCAAGAGAAAGATTCTGTCCACTCCAACGTGCCTGGGGCCAGGGTTTGTGGGGGCTCAGGAGGCCCATCCAGCACACCTCTTCCTAACCAACCCCAAGAGGTCGCAGGATGGGCTGGAAGTGAGCCACGGGGGAGTATTCAACCCCAGAGGTGGCTGCACAGCAGATCAGAGGTGCTAAATGTGCCAGCTCAGCCCTGAGCCGTGTCCTGGGCACACGGCTTTGGTGTTCAGCTGTTTCTTTCATTTCCTCTGGAGTGCCAGAACGAGGACGCAGATAAACTAGTAGTGGCCTTCACGGCACCCATGGTCCAGTAGGGGAGGCTGGACCATCATAGCCCACCCCAGGAGAGGCAGGCTGGACGCCAGGGTGAGCTCTCAGGGAAGGGCGGGGGATCTCTTTAGAAAGAGGATGCCCCACCACTTGCCCCTGCATCTGTGATTCACAGTGATGGGAGACCCAGAGCAGAGCTCATCATCTGTGTGCCCAATTCCTGTTTCACATAAGTTCATGAGTAACGCTGGTGACTCACGTGCGTGAAGGAAAAGCAAAACTAACCCTTGCTGGGAAGCATGATGCAATAAGAAATCACATCCTCCCAATCGCTGGGCCGAGGCTTCTAGAGGCCCAGACCTCCGCGGAGGCCGCCCTCTGCCTCCTCCTGCTCTGAGGAAGACTTCTTTTCCCAGGACCCACATTTGACATTAAAGACCTGTTTTGTAGCCACTGCATTTCCATTCTGTGCAAAAGCCAGTTTCAAAGTAATTGCCCTTATAGGTGTTTTCTCCTGGCCAACCGAGGTTGTCAGCCAGATTGCAGGTTGTACAGGGGTCCAGGACCTGGCCTGTGACCCAAACCCCAGCCGTAATGTGGTTTTTGCCAGCTAATGTGCTCTGAGTCCGGCAGAGTCACAGACAGGGCAGTGCCCTGCCCACCGCCTTTGTGGACTGGGTCCTCTGTGCCTGGGAAGTTAGCGCAGAAACACATGAAGCCATGTCGAGGACACCCCTGCTGTCCAGCTCTGCACACCAGACACCCCTTCCCATGCACAGCCCTTCTGCTGCAACCCAGCTGGGTCCTGAAGGCCCCTGCGTCCACAGGGCATGGAGCCACAGAGACTCTAGGGTGCGCCCAGCCTTCCACAGCTGCCTCACTAACCTTCCTGGTGAGACCCAGCAAGGAGGATGTGCCCATGTCCATGGGGGCGGGGAGAAGGAGAGGCTCGGAGTTAAAATCTGCCCCAGCAGTGGCTGGCCTCAATTTGGCTAATGTCCCTGTCCTGAAGCAGCCATGCAATGCTCCACAGGACACAGCCACTCTCATGAGGTGTTAAGGCAAAGCCCATCTCCCCGTGCCTGAAGGCCTGTGAGGTCCCCTTCCGAGCACCGCCCAGAGCACAGGCTCGCAGACACACAGGTCAGGCTCAGCAGTCAAGCTGACAGAGGGCGGTCTGTCTCTCCTAGCAGGCAGATGACTTCCGGGGCGAGGTTTGGGACAGCTGACCTCTCACGCAGCCTTTTCCTTGTGATGGAATCAATGGGATCGCTACTTTTCATTTAGTGCTCTGTTCTCCCCTGGGACTGAGGTGTCCTGCGTGTTGGAGGCAGGATGCTGAACTCCCAGCCCTGGCAGCCCTTGCTAGCAATTTGCTTTTGTCTGTTTTCTGAACTGAGCTTCTGGGGAAACTTTCTTCAAAACAGGACTTGAACCAACGTCTGGGATGAGTCGATCCCAAGTTGTCCTCTGATTTTGATGCAGGCGAAGGAGAAGGCCGGAGGGCGCACGCACCTCACCAGCTGTCCGCCTGCTCTCTGCAGGTCTTGCCCCTGCCCTATGCCCCCGAGCCCGAGGCTGACCCGCAGCACTCCCTTGCAGGGACTGGGGGTGGGGGATGGGCAATGTGGGTGCAGAGGCCAGGCAGGCGGGACAGACTTGTGGCTGCACCTGCCCTGGGAGGTGAGCAGGGAACAATGTGGGTCATGGGGCAGGCGGCCCTGGAGCCTCCAGCCTGGTGCTCAGGAGATGCACCTGCCGAGTGATGTCAGGATGTGGTGGGGTGCCCCGGAAATCCTGCGAGACCCATAGCTGGGACCCCAACCGATGCTCAGCACCTTTTCCTGCTCTTATTTTCCCTGAAGCAAAGTGTCTGCCCCCAGGCAGCACTGAACAAATCCCGAACTGACTGGGGAGCCACGGGTGTCAGTCAGGCTACCAAGCCATTCTTGAGGATCCTGAGCCTCAGAGAAGGGAAGGCACAGGGAGTTGGTGCCCACTAGGTCCCCACCAAGGGATTCAGAATTCATGAATTTTGAGTGACCATTTATCAAATATCTCTGCTTTAGGAATGAATTTAATCCCTAAAACAACACTGAGGGGCACCTATTTGTAGTCCAAATGAATGAATTTGAAAGTCAAGGCTCAGAGAAGTAAAGAACTTGTCGGAAGACACACAGCCAGGCAGCAGGGAGCTGGCATCTTATTCTGCCTGCTTTGAACAACCTGCTTTGAGTCTTCTTCGTTCTTCCCAAGCTTCGGAACCGAAAAGCAATTCATGCGCGTGAAGAAAATTTGGATGTTCTAGAATTGTATAAAGAACAATTGATAAATGAGATTATTCCTAACCCAGAGAATGTCCTTGGAAATATTTTGGGAGATTTCATTTGCTATTTTTTATATGCAGTGTGTGCCTAAGCAGATTAAATTTCCATGAAATCTTGGTGGCGCACCCCAGTAACCTTAGCAACTAGGGAGGATGAGGTAGGAGAATCACAATTTCTAGGCCACACTGGCACCTTGGTGACACCCTGTCTCAGTAGACTGGGACTCTGCAAGCACTGCTGGAATGTCTCTGTTTTGTCCTATGGTGATGATAGTTCTCTAAAATGCTGTCATGAAAAGCTGAACATGCTACACAGCCCACTCCTGCCTGCCGAACCCAGCAGACCTCATGACTCCCTCCTGTCCCTTCTGCTTCCCCCAGCTGGACACCGCAGACTTGATCTCCCAATCAGTGCCACACAACCTCCAAGACACCCCTCAGTGCTCCATATCCCCAGTATGAAAAGTCCCCCCAAAATTTTACATTCTCAAAGTTTGCTTTGACAACTTTTTAAAAAGTCATTATTCTGTTTCTTTCTTAGACCGCCTGAGAAACTGGCACTTTCCCTCCTGGTTCCAATCACAGGGTCTGAACCTCTTACTAGTTTTCTAACCAGGTGAGCAAGCTAATTCAGCTCACCTATCAAGTGGGTGGTCGTGAGCAGTCTGAGATATGGTGGGTATGACAAGCTTAGCCTCCTCCCTGGTACAGAGTAAAAGTTGAACAGCCTGGGTGTGGTGGAGATTCTGGGTGTCACTGCTGCCATTGGAGGTGACATGTGCCGTGGACACTGAGGTTCCTCCACCCTGGGCACTGTGCCTCCATTCTCTAGAAGATCAAAGGAATGGGCCTGCAGCTGTCAGTTGGTGGAGGAAGTTTGTAAGGAAGAAGGGAAGGCTGCTATTAGATTTCCAGGTGGGCTCCTGGAGTGGCAGAGACTTTGGTTCACAGGGGAACAGGGCAGGAGACCTGCCTTCTGCTGATCGGAGTCGTCATGTCCTTTCCTGTTACCATGCTGTGAAGGGGCCCAGGCCCCTTCCTTCCTAACAGCCCAGCATGGGCAGTAGAGGCACAAAGTGGACAAGGTGCACAGATCTGTCACCCAGAAAAGACAGAGGGCTCTGTTTACAAGATGACACAGAGCACACAATGCAAGGATACCCCAGCTGGGCAAACAGAAACCTCATCAGAGAAGAGCAGATGGCGGGCACCTCCCTCATGCCCGACAACAGCACTCTGTGGGCCCCCATCCTCTTCTCACCTTCTGCCTGCACCAATGGTGGCCTGCCTCATGCTGACCAGTACCGTCCTAGAGGACAGACAGCAGCATGGTCCTGGTGGCAAAGGGTATGGGATCTGAAGTCAGGAGATGCAGGGTTTCCATCTCTGGGCCATGGGCAGGTGCTCAAAGCCCTGAACTGCACACCAAGAGGGTGAAAGAGGAAATTCCAGCCAGCATTAGATGCAGGAGGTGGCCGTTGCACACCCTACCTGCCTTCCCTTGATCCCGCAGAATCAAAAGACAAGGGCTAGATCTGCCCAATGGGACTTCCTAAAAATTATGATGATTCCTTCTCTTCTTAATAATTTTCAAAAGCCACGGAGCCTTGATTGCTAGAATGAGTGGAGTTAAAAGGCTCCCTGTCTCTGGAGATCAGGTTTTCTGTTCATCTTATTTCTCAGAAGAAGAAACCGAGGCCCAAGGTCACAGAGAGAAACAGCCTTGGTCCAAAGACCAGGGGAACATCCGGTAAACACTGGTCAGGATCCTTTGCCCTGGAAACCTCGGAGTCACGGCGCAGAGGCAGGGAGAAGGGGGTCCAGAATAATCAGAGCCAGTGTTAATTAACTCATTTCTCTTTTGCCCTCTTCCTGGAAGCAATTATGTCTCTCACCCTCTCCCACCTCCAGCCACCGTGCAGAACAGATTAAATCAAATCGGGCAGCATCTCATTAGGGAGACCCCAGCTCTCATTCTCCGGGGCATTTCCACATTTTCACTCATGTCAAATAGAAGCTTTTTTTTTATGTGTTAACTCTTTCTTGGGGTTCTGGGAGTCCAGCGAGCAACCTCTAACAGGCTGCTAAGACCCAGTGGGTGTCGGTGGCTCTCACAGCCCTTCTCTTACAGAGAGCAAACTCCAATCCTCATCTCCAGACCCACACTTAGATGGACCTGTTTCCCCTCTAAAAATTGCAAGCTTCAGCTTCTCCTTCTTCTTCTTTTCCCCTTGCACTAGATTCCAGTAATACCCTCAAAACAGCACAGGGGGAGAAGGGAGAGGAGGGAGGGAAAAGGGGGCTTATCAATGCAGCTGGGAACACTTGACTCCCGTGAGAAGCCCAACTACACACAGGCAGGCAGAGAAACTCAGAGATTTCAGAAATTAATACACATGTATATGTTCGTTTCTATCTCTAGCATGGGGGTAGAGAGGTGACCTGAGATCAGGGAGTGGGTGAAGGGGGCAGATCCTGAACTAGGATTGCCCTTAGCTTACTGTGTCGATATCTATGCTTGCATGAATGTAACAATAGCCTCCAATACGTAAGACTGTCGAACAAGAACAAAAACAAACAGCTCACAAACATGTAAGAGTCGTAGCTACTGGGAGGAGAGTGTGATGGGGAGCTCAGCCTCCGGGTTAGTTTTCTGGCACAGTTGTGATATAATGGCTGCTACCTGCTCGGAAATGGCCAGGGGAGAGGAAGAAGTGGGAGGGGAGGTTTGCGGGGCTGGGGGAAAGGTCCTTTCCCACTGGGTGACTGCAGGGCTGGGACCTTTGGGGGAGGCTCAGGGGCTGTCACTAGGTGTTTTCACCTTTGATGCCCAGGGTCAGGCTAAAAGGATAGAAAGGCACCCACCATGCAGGGAGTGGAGCCAGACTGAGCTGTGCCATGGGGACACCTGGAGCAGCAGGGTGGGCAGGGCCAGCATGCCTGCTGTCTCAGTCTCTGCCTGCTGAGGGCTTTCCCAGCCAAGACAGAAGGAGAGGTTGAGGGACTGGCAGCTGGCTCATTCCAGGGGAGGAGGGCGTTGTGCTCATTGCACCTGTCTGGAACACCTTCACGAGGCTTGTGCTAGGGACCAGACAGGCAGGTCGCTGTCCCTGTGGAGTCAGGGACACCCTGACTGCACACCCTGGAGGTAGGCTCGCTCTGGGCAGAAGCCTCCTCCCCGGCTGTGTTTTATGAGACAAGGGGCGAGCCTGGAAGATACCTGGCCTCTCCGGTCACCAACACCCACCAGTCCAAAGAACATGGAGTTCCTACCTCACTGTAGACCTAAGGCCCTTTCAGTCCCATCGTACTGACGCATCCTGAATGTGCAGGTTTTGCATGGTTTTAATTACTTCAGGGATATTATGAAGTGTTAGTTTCAGTTGTTCATGCAAATGTTTAGAACACCCCACTTTTTTTTAAATGCTCATTGGTTTACCTTGTCCATGAATCTACTAAGAATCCCACCTCTCACCTCCCTCCCTTCCAAACGAAGAAGCAGTGCAGACCTCCCCCACCTGTCTCAAAGTCCTTTCTTGGTCTGAGACCACACTTCTTTCCAGCACCTATGCAGATGGCCCCCACCTTTGTCACAACTCAGCTCTATTCAGATTGACAGTGGTGAAAGGCCACAAGCATTCAGTGGACACTGGGCTTTGAATTTTGAATTTCTGTCTTTTTCCCAGGCAGGTGATGTTTGGTATGACCTGTCTCTCTTGCCACAGCTCCCCATCAGTCACACAGGGAGACAAGCCACACCCACAGTGGGCTGTGTCCAGCTGTGAAGATCTGTGGTCATCCATGTCCACTGCCTTTGAACTTGGGTTGTGTTCAGCATATGATGGGTCTATCAGGACAGGGTCCATGGAGGAGCACCTGCTCACATCCGACCTTGGACCTTGGACCAGATGTGAGCCTGGGTGGGAGGGTACCAGCTGGATTTTTGACTCTCAAACTCATGAAGCTTTGAGGAGGAGCACAAGTGTCCTTTGGTCTGGACACTGGCTGGGGATCCTGCACCATGTCCTCTCTTGGTCCCCACAAGGCATAATGGCTCTGTCTGTGGATGTGAACTTCTCTGTGCTTCAAGTCAGCTTCTGGGAGCTTCCCTAAGACTCTCTTCTGTAATCATCTATTCTGTTTTTCAAAAACTTGCACGAGGGTCCAGAATTTGACCCTCATGATCATTAAAGACAACCAGGAAATGGACTAGAAGTGTCAGTAACTAACATGTTTTTATGCCAGGCCACATTCTATACTCTTCACATGCCTCATCCCAGTTAATTTCATTATCACAATCCAAAGCAATTCTATGATTCTCCAAAACTGGCAGGAAAAGGCTAATAACTTGCCCAAGGTCTATAATTCCAACCCTGGTGGGCTGCAGGAGAAACCAGTGTGGAACAAGCTGGAGATGGAGCGTCAGTCGTTCAAACCCCAGCAACCCCTTTACCTGCCCTGTGACTTCAGACAAGTCACTCACCTTCTCTGAGACTGTTCCCTTTACAGCAAACTGGGCTGAGGGAGGCAGGCACTTCAAAATGTCAAGGGTATTAGCGGAGTGTGCTCTGCCAGCGCACAAAGCAAGTGAAAAATACAGAGTGTGCTAGGAGCTTATCCTTTGGAACCCTCTGGGAAAGCACATTGCTGAGTCCAAACAGACAAATGATGGCAGAAACAGCAAGGGCCCCTCCTTACCCCCCGAGGCTGCAGAGTCACCTAAGTCCTAAGTCCTGCCCTGAATTTCTGGCACAGGGAGCTGACTAGGTTTCCCAGGGGTAGCTTCTTTGGGCCATCTGAAACGCTGCTCAGCTTCTCACACAAACACTGCCTGTCCCCTGGGTGGTGAGGGTGCGGAGGAATGGAAACTTCTGCCACCAGCGGCATTTGCTATCAACTTCCCTCTCTGTGGTTTTTCTCTGCCTGTTCCCTTGATAAAAGAACCCGAGCTGCGCAAATGTAACCAACATTCGCGAATCGCGTCTTCACAAGAAAACAGCCACCTTTCAAAGAGCAGACTGCCTGGGAGATGATGCACGATGCTGTCTAAACTGGGTCATTGTGCATGCGGAGGGCTCGGGGCGCAGCTGACTGTCCACGTGTGTTTTCTGTGCTGTAGGCTTCGGGCAACTTCCACCGCCCCGGGAGACGGAGCCATGGGGAACAGCATGAAATCCGCTCCAGCGCCCCCCCAGAGGCCGCTGCCCAGCACGGATGGTAAGTCCACCTGCTTTGGTGAGACGCTCCACTGTCCTGAGAGTTTTGGCAAAGCCTTTGGCAGTGGAGGCAAGTATGTAGGAACTCGTCTCTCTCACTTTGTGGTTAAATATTTCATGTTTAAAAGTTTAAAAGAATTGGGTGCAGGGCAACAATGCTTTATTGTTGACATTTTGAGCTGGATCTCTGAGGTCTGCTGGTTTCATCTCTTTGTTTTATAAGTGGGGAGATTGAGGCCCACAGTGTCATTCAAGTCAGATCTGCAACCCAGGACCATCTGATCTGAAAGCCAGGCCCTTGCTCACCATACTCCAACTCTCAAGATAAAATGGCATCCACAGACCTGGCTCTGGGTTTTATCAGTATTGTTTTTACTGAACTGGACACTGACCCTGTGACGCCTTCCAGAAAATAAAGGGACGGTTGTGTTACTGGCCAGACGGCCAGGCGCCAAGCATTGCAGGGGAGACTTGATGTTGCAGGTTAATCAGTGATGGAAAAATTCAACTTTTTGGATGGTGGGTCCAGACTCCCAAAGCTACAGAGTGTCCTTTAGCAATGGCCAGAGGATGGGAGGGAAGATAAGCAAGCCCAAAGCAGTGGCTGAGAGGCAGGAGCGCTGTGTTCTGGGGTAGCTGTGCTGTTGTTTCTAACACCCTGGCCTTTACACTTGAGGATTCCCAGTCCAGGCGGTGGGGGGCATTCTACATGGGTCCTCTGGGGGATTCGGAGGGGGATGACAGGGAGGCCGAGGTCTATCAGTGTCCACGGGTGAGTTTTGTGGGGCTCTTGGGCTGCTTCTGCCTCCCACCTCCATCACCGCATCTGGGACCTGGTGTCCATCTCCCAGTGGAGGGGGCCATGCCTGGCTCCTTGCACCCACTGGAGGTGGCACTGGGCAGACTTCAGCAAGAATGGATGGCCACCTTCTCTGCAGAGCGAACATGACATAAGGCACCTCTGCCCTGCCTCTGGCTACTGCCTGTCCTCAGCCTCTGTAGCCCCTTACCAAAAACACTTCCTCATTTCTGCCAAAGGGAAGCTGCCCAGCTGCCTAATCTGATGGCCTCCAGATGCCTCTCAGTGAGGGGGAGACCCTGCCTTTCACACCCTTTCCAATCAGTGCCTCTCCAAGTGGCTCTTAGATTCTAGCCCTGTACCCGCTTTCGAAACCAAAAGGGAAAATAGACGTTCCTGGGAAGGAGGACATGGCCCATGCTATACGAGGCCCCTGGGGAGAGGGGTCTCCAGGGCAGGGGACACAGCTGCCATGCCTGGGCTTCTGCCCCACCCACATGACCCGGACTGCCTCAGGTCACGTCATGCTAGAAAACTCGCAATGATTGGGGCCTGGCAGGCTCAGGGACACCTGTCCCAGAACATCTGAGCTGTCCCCAGGCAGCCTGGGTGGCATGCTTGAGCAAACCCCATGACAACAGCAGCCTCCCAGGACTTGCTCATTCGCCTTTACTTTTAAAATGCAAATTGTCGTGAAATTAAGTTTTCTTTTTCCATGTGTGGGTGGGAGGTCACCTCTGAAAAGGGGGAAGAAGGGTCTCCCCACCCCTCCTGCCCTGGTGAAGAGAATTCCCCAGGTCACACCCGGGTTGAGTCCAGGCAACCACATCAAGAGCTGGTGGGTTGCTCTTCACCCCCACCCCCAAAAGTTTCCCTACTAGCAGCCCTGACTGGGTTGCTCTCTTCTCTGGCACCTCCTTGAACGCGGGAGGAGAAGCGAGGTCGGTGCTGCACACACTGGTTCCTATTCGTGTGATGTGAAGCTTCAGGGTTTTCATGGAGGCGCCTACGCGGTGCTCCTTCTCATGCTCCCAGCCCACAGTGCCCTTCTTGCTGACTGTTCTGGGCCAGGGTGCAATTGGATGGTACTCTGACACAGTGACAGAGGTAACCTAGCATCACCGCCATCAGTGGGTGCAGGGTCAGCAGGGGCCAAGCTGTGGACTTGAACATGTTTTCTGAGTCTGTGGGGAGATCATTCTTCCCCCAAACAAGAGCCACAAATGCCTTGGACTATGGGTTTGACCATCTGTTTTTTATAAACTAAGCTTTCTGGAACATTCCTTATTAGTCTAGTTTCCAGGGACTAATGTCGCAAAACTCACAGAGGTAGCAGGACCTGATGAAAACAGGGCCAGTTTCAGTGGCAAAGACAGCCTCTGGTGATGGTCCCTGCAAGCTGTGTGACCTTTCGGAAGTCACTCAAGCCGACCCCAGGAACTCAGCTGTGATATGGTGGCTGCAATACCCCCTCCCTCACTGCAGCTTCAGAGCAGTCAGATGAGGGTGAAGACTTCCAAGACCACACTTGGGGCTGTGTCTTAAATGGTCAACCCTCAAGTGTCAGGGAGGAGGAACTGGTGACCCCAGAGCTCACCTCCAAATCATAGCACACAGTGAACCCTCTCTGCTGCTCTGCACATTTGGGACGCCCCCTGTGCTGGACGCAGGCACACAGAACTGAATGCGACCCAGACTTCCCTTGTCACCACTCTGACTTGCAGGCTCACCTTCCGCCGGGGTGGCTTTGTGAATCAAACGCTGTGCCAGGGCAGACCCCACACCAGGTGGTACACTTACATGTCTGCCACTGAGACAAAGGTGTGGCAAGGGCAGGGGAGGAAGGAGGCCCTTCCAGCCTGGCACTTCTCAGTGGGGCCCTCAGCCCACCTGCATCTGAAAGCCCTGGGAAGCAGCAGGCAGATGCGGGCCCAGCACAGACCTGCTAACCAGACCTTGCAGTGGTGATGGTAGCAGCAAGCTGAATTCTTTCCAGTTCCCTGGCAAATCTCTGGACCCCTAAAACTGGTGGACCTCAGAGTGCTTTTCATTCTGTCTCTGCAAGAGAGGAGAAGTGAGCTTCTCCTGGCAGTCTCTAGGTTCTCGATTGTAAATGAGGAGCAGCCGCAATCACATCTGATGTGTGCATTGCATAGTAAAAGGGACTTGACACATGTGAGCTCGTGATTCTCACGATAGCCCCATGGCCTCATGGTTAGTATCCTCTCCAACTTGCAGTGGAAGAAATGGAGGCATGAGAAGGTTAAATGACTCACCCGAGTCCCTCCAGTTCAGAAAGGGCAGCAGGTGGCCTGAGCCCAGCGCAGGGCATTTCACCACCACGGCATTCCTGGCTGTGGGGAGGCTGCGGGCTGAGAGCAAGTGGGCTCTCTCTCGAGCTGGGCCAGCACGTCTGCTCACCAGATTCAATGACACAGACCCTCACACGCCCTCTTGAGGGATCCCATGGACGAGGCACCTGTGGATCTCGGAATGGATCCCTCTGTCCTGTGTGGGCCTCATGCACCCACTGCTGGATCCTGATGAAGTTTTAGGTAGAATCTGATCATTCAACTTCATATCATTTTATGCTTAGTGGATATCATAAAAATATAACTAACCCACCAAATCCACAACTGCACATTGCTTAGAACAGAACTACAGTTCACATTAAAAGACGCATCATTTAGTCACTAGCAGTGTAGGTGGCATTTGACTATGACGAAGGAGAGCTGGGTGGCCAGAGCCTAGTCTCTGTGCTCCATCAACAGGCGACCTGGGTTTGACAGCTGGCACGTGGCTGGCCGATTGGGTGCTCTTGGGCCAGGCTCTGGGTCTTGCCAAACCTCTCTTTGCTGATATCCACAATGAGGCAGCGATGCGGAGGACTGGATTGGAAGCACGTCACAGCACCAGCCCAGTGCAGCTCCAGGACTCACACTGGTCCCTCTGCAGGGCTCCATGGCGCAATGAGAAAGTCACTGAAGTCTGGAAGGCCCATACTCACAGGCAGCAGGTTGTGGAGTCCTGGAGCACAGAAGGAATTTCATCCTTCTGCTCTTTGTCATGCCCCACTGGGATCCTGCAGCTCCTAGGAGAGTGGAGACTGAACCCTGATGGGGGCACATCCGTACGATTCCAGTCTGTCCGCTCACAATGGAAAAACCAAGGCCATTGGTAGAAAAGAGCTCTCTGGACTTCTCAGTCTCAGAGCACTGTTGGCCCATGGTTCCTGGCAACCCGCAACTTGGCGGGTCTTCCACCAGTCTTGCCGGCTGGGCTTCATCTGATTGGTTACTTGTGTGTGTGTTGCAGTTTCTGAAAAAATTACTGAAAGTCAGGCCTGCTGTGACCAGGAGGAGCCCTGAGTTTGGGACTGACTCAAGGGAGTTTAAAAACCAGAAGCTGAAGTCACTGGGCCACTGGACTCCCAGCCCACCAGTGGCTCACGCAGCTTGCGGCAGGTACAACATGAGGACTCATTTGCACTTGGCTTTGTCCTACTCTGCTGAGGATCAAGTGGGGAGACCCTACAAGTTAGGTGCCAAGCAGGGTCACTGGCTTTGTGAGGTGACCACTGGCTTGGTAATCTGCATGCATTCCCTGAACGCATCCCTAGAACCCCCCAGCTTAGGTTCTTTACCCTTCAACAGGATGTGTTCTGTAGGACTGGGTGGAGAACTGGGGGGATGGTGTGTTGTGCCACATGCTTAGAAATGAGAGCTACCAAGAACGTTTCCGCCTTGGGGGTGGGGAATGGCCATGACACTCCAAAGGATAATGCAAAAAGGGCCTGTCGTATTTTGACTCAGTAATATTTGTGGCTAGTAAGTTCTGCCTGGGGCCCCTTCCTTTTCTGGGCTCATTTCCTATTTACATTTTTGTACATTCTGTTCAAACTGACTCATTCTTGAATTGAGCTATCAGCAAATATTTGGTATTTTGAATTTCATTGTCTGCTCTCACCAAGGCCACAGGACAGGTTCATCTGCACTTCTCCACAGTGGCAAAGTTTGCAACACTGTTTTGAACCTGGTCTTGGAAAGCAGAACGGTGGGCAGGAAAGCAGTTTGGGCTGCCGCTCACTGGGGCAGGCCCTGCCCATCGCTGTGAAGCACCTTGAACCTTTACCCCACCATGTCAGGGTTTGACATTTCCCTTTTATACGTGAAGAAATCAAGCTCAGAGTCATTAAAAGTAAATCCGTCCCCAAATCGCAGAGCTATTAAGTGGTAGAGGTGGATTTACGCCAGGTCTGATTATTTCAAAGCCCGTTCTCTTTCGGTAAAGCCCTTCTGGAAATTCTCTCTGGATTTCCGTCACGCTCAGCACACATTTCTTCACTAACGTGTTTCTCTAAGTCTTGATGCTCCCACTCACTCTTCCGCACGCCTTTCTCTGCAACACTCATTATCCAGGCAGACAGCAATACCCAGGTCTCCCTGCCACGGGCTCCAGGAGTACTTGATCGCGTGTTTGAGCTTGAGCAGCAACGGGAAGGGCCGTACCTCGTAATTCTTTTAATGCAGGGACAGACCCTGGTGCTTGCTTAGAAGGGCCACGCTGCCTCAGAGGTCCACGCAGGCTGCAGTAGTGGCCAAGGGCTTTGTCTGTTTTTCTAACGCTGATGGTAAATTGGATGGGAATGCATGTCCACTCCCTTGCGAAGGACCAGGTCCGAGCCATCAGAACCTTAAGCAAAAGTCAAACGCAGGGTTGGCTCCGTGATGCTTAAGTACGTTGACACGAAAACAGCACTGTTGTGGAAATTCCACAGGAAACTTCTCTCTGCTACTGCAAAACCGATACTCGGTCGCCCCCATAAGATCCTCTTCCTCACTGGAATAATTGGTGAAACTGGGATTTTGCTTTGTTATTGTTTCTGTTAGCTTCTGTTTTTAACACTACGAAGGATGGGTGTTTTTATTTCTTGAATCAAACATCAAAACCACAAACCCTTCACCCTTCGCGGCACGTGCTCCATCTCAAGGTTCCATCCTTGTCACAGATGACGTGTTCTGTGAGTCTCGTTTCAAGGCTTGTTTTTCACCAGGGGCTTCTGGGATGACTGCCCAGCCTGCTGCCAGCCACAAATTAGTTCACTTCCTCCTGGACCAGCTTAAAAATGCAGCACAAAGGTCATTCTTGAGGACACAGTGCACAGAGGCTGCTCCACTGAATTCAACACACCTGCCTTGAGCATCCTTAAAGGGACAGGCTCATTGCTGGGCTCAGGACCATAAGACAGGGAAGGCACTTGGGCTCTTGCTGGAATGTCTAGCCAAGTGGGGAGACGGACACTGCCCTGACAGTCACACAGGCCTGAGGTCTTTGCTTCAAAGGAGAATACCAGAATTGGGACAGGGCTGTGTGAGGCTGAGCTTCCTCTGGGGAGGCTCCAGGGAGGCTCTAGGTGGTGATAAGGTGGGTGCAAGGGGAACAGTGTGTACAGGCAAAGGGAACAGCCTACACGGAGGCTCGGAGGCCCAAGAAGACTGGCAAGCCTGTTGCCCTGAGCAGATTAGCTGACAAATGGCCACATTCCAGTGTCATCAGATCAGGAAGTATGGTTTCCAACACAAGGGCATTTCCAACCTGTCGTTTTCCAGACTGACTAGGAAACTCAGGCCCAGACAGGAAGGGCTGGTCCATACTCAGTCACTTCACCTCTGTGGCCTCAGAGTCTGGGTGGAATTGCCAGAAAGCTGGGCAGATCCCGTGGTAGGTCTGTCCCAACCATGCCACCTCCTAGGGACTGCATCTCATTCTGCATTAGCATTTCAAATGTGGAGGACCTCGGATGTGCACACGTTTCATGCCCCACCAATTCCAGACCACCCTTTGTTTCAACTCAGGACTTCTGGCTGCAAACCCAATACAAGTTTAGCGTTGTCTCTAACCATACAAGGGAAAAGCACCTTCTCAATCCAGTGGAGCAGCATGTGAGGGAGAATCCCGCCCCCCATAGGACAAGCCAGAGGAGAGTCAGGGCAGCCCTTCCATGGCCCGACGCTGCTGTTTCTCAGGATCCCTGACCTGTCCCCAAGAGCCACAAGGACACAAAAGGTCACTCTTGTGCATGTAGGAACTCTTGCTTTTACGTAGTTTATTGTCAGTGACTCGGTTTCCTCAAACGAACACCACATTTGAGTGTACTGTTCCACTGTGATGACTTCCTCCTGATTCATTTATCAATTGATAATCAAGCCCTGAACGGAAACCCTATTTGCTCTTCTTACTCATTCTAGAGCTTCACTTCTTTTGACTCAGCCTAAGAGACCTAAGAGTTGGAGGTGGTAGAATCTATAGATTATAAGCAGCTGGGGTTGGGGGACTCCTCAGGGCTGTCTGTATCCTAGAAAGTGGCCTGCTTAGGCCACTCATCCCACACAATTGAGGGCTGGGATTCCTTTGGATTTGCTGGGATAAGGAGACAGGCCTGGCTCCTCCCATGACTGTGGGTGTACTTTCTAGAACATACGCCCCATTAGAGCTAGGGGCCAGGCTTGCCTTAGTCACCAATACTCAGGGTGGGTGCTCAGTGAATGGCTGGCAAATGAATGAATAAATATGTCACCAGGACTCCGAGTGCAGCTGCCCAGCAGCAGGTGGAGAGATGGCTATCACAGCAATCACGGCCATTGCTGCTTTGCAAGACCTATCATTTCCCCAAAGTGTACCCAGTATCACTCTGATTCTAATGCATGTGAAAATGGCAGATCATTACAGAGGTAAAGCAGAAATTGCCAGCATCAGAAAGGAAATTCACATCTTATCAGCACATCTCTCGAGTAAGCTGTGCGCACATGGACCAAACAGAGTCCTGTCCCTTTCCAAAGTGTACCTACAATGAAAGGTCCTTCGTTTTTCCTTCCACCGCCTCCACCCCGCAACAAAGGTTCCTATTAATTAGATCCCACACCCTACAAGGAAGAAGTGAACCTCTGAGCTAGCAGCCTCCTGGTCTGGAAGGTCCTCAGAGCTATCTGTCCTCATCTCCTGACACCCACACGCCACAGATGTGAGACACACAGTCCCGGGGTGGGCACCTGGGGCCATGGTAACAAGAAGGGGTGTTTGCTAGAACTCTGTCATCCAGGAGATGGTGCCACACACTTCCATCTCATATCAGAAGGACCCTAGAACAAACAGCAACCAGCCCCATTCTACAGGTGGAGAGATGGAGGCTGTGGCATAGGGCTGAGACCGGATCTGTGACCAGAGGTCACAGGTTCTGTGTCCCCTTTTCTAGATGAGAATGTCGGGCCAAGGCAGGCTGAGCGTAGCAGTGTGTTGCTGGCCTCAGGGTCTTCAAGTACGCTGCAGCACCGCCTGAAGGGGCACCCCAGTACAGGAGGAAGGGTCTGTCACAGCAGCGGTGCAGGTCCTCACCCACTCCAAGGGCTGCACTTCCTTCCTGTGAATCAACACGCCCTCTGCTTCATTTCCCAGGACTGGAGAGTGACTTCCTGGCCGTGCTGAGTGACTACCCATCTCCTGACATCAGCCCCCCGATATTCCGCCGCGGGGAGAAACTGCGTGTGATTTCTGAGTGAGTTAGCTTTCAAAACTTTTATAATCCTCCAAATTGGATGACCTCCTTTTGGGTGGGAAGTATTCAATTTTAGCTATAGTTGTTCCCCTCCATCCACATGGGTCCCGTCCTTACCATGACCCCTGCCCTTTAAAGCTGCCAGTCTCTGAGAATTTCAGTGAATCCCCAAGCATTGCTGGCTAAAATTAAAACTGCTTAACTTGGTTTTGAGGCTTTTACAATCCACATTCTGCTTCTCTTATTGGCCTCACTCCCACCACGTGCAGGGCAAGCTGGGCAGAGGGAGCCAGGGTCTGAAAACATCACCTCCTATTCCTGCCGTCTCTTCAGTATGAGGCCAAACTGTCTACAGGACCAAGCAGGGGATCTAGGCCCCTTTCTGTGGATCCTTATGGATACAGGAATGCAAAAGTATCTTTGGTTTCAGGGTATAGACCAACCCAGTAAACACGGACTTTCAGATACCTCCAACTACAGGGCATCAGTTGACATCAGCTTCAGGTTCCAGGAGGTGGTTTTTGCCAGCACGGGGGAGGGTTTCCAAGCTGCTTGAATGGGGGTGCCTACTGCATGCTCACACTTTAAATACTTTCCAAATGAAGAAATCCAGGTCAACCTGGGCAACGGCAGATCTTAGAAGAGAACCCTCCCAAGCTGCTGGCTGTCCTTGTTTGCCACTTACCTCTCCCGTCTTTGTCTTTCTGTTCTAACAGCGAAGGGGGCTGGTGGAAAGCCATTTCTCTTAGCACTGGTCGGGAGAGTTATATCCCAGGAATCTGTGTGGCCAGAGTCTACCACGGGTGAGTTCATTCCTCAAGTAGCATCATTAAATATCGCGGTGTCTGTGCTGGTGACTCAGGACATGACAGAGGGACTCTAGCATGGTGCAGCAGCAAGGAAGGCATCGGGTGGAGAAGGGGAGCCCAGGCCCGCTCCGCCCTGTGGGAGTGATGCAGACAGGGACCCAGGTTCCCTGGAGTGAAATGAGGTTGCTGGGCTGTTCCGCTAGGCTGTTCAGCCGGCTGTTCAGCAGCAGGTTGCTGCTGGTGCTTAGCACCAACAGCCCAAGAGCCATGCCACAGGAGGCAGCACCCTGCAGTGGCCAGGGTCAGTCTGGTTTCAGCTCCTGCCTCTGTCACTTTCTGCCCTTGTGAGAGAACGCAAACTGCCCGGCTTTCTGAAATCACCACTCTTCTTTCCTCAGTTGTCAAAGAGCTAACGCAACACAGAATGATGGGGATAGTAATATCTAATATGACTAAAGTGCAGGGCTGTTAGGAACACGAGACGGTAACACCCAGGAGTTCTATCAACTACATATCCAGAGGCGCGGAGCCTTCCTACGTGACATGCTCACACACCCACTGCACAGATGAGCCAAGCAAAGAGGAGCCACGGAGACACCAGGCGTGGCAGAGGGAAGCCGCTGTTCCTCCGGCAGTGGGCACAGGAGGCTGTGGCAGCCCCTGGGGGCTCTGCAGAGCAGCACCCTGGGCTCACATCTTGGTTCCTGCCTCTGGGGAAAGGCCCTGGCAAAGTTACTTGACCTCATCAAACCAGTCTTCTCAACTGTCAAGCTGGCAAGGCCAGACCTCAGCAAAGAGTTGCCCAGCATGGAGGAAACAGGAAGGAAGGAAAGACCACCTCATGAATATTAAACAGCTTCAGGACCAGAGCAGGACTTTGCTGGCCACATGCTCATCTGCTGAAGCAGAGATGATCACCCAAATACTGTGAAGACTGGAATTCAGTGCATTAATTTCAGTATTGAGATCTTAATCATGAATGCAGAAACCACTTCCACATTGAGAATGATGAAATCGAGCATAAGTGGGCTGGCACGGCTGTGCGGGTCACTTTCTGAAAGAAACCCAAGTCACATCTTGCTTCTAAATCGGGGGCTTGTCTTTGGTCCATTCATTCCTTAGCAAACATGCCTTGACACCTTCATGCTAAAGATGTGGGACTGAAGATGGCGGGAGCTGGGAGTAGTGGGAACCCAGACAGGCAACATAATCATGACCCTACAAGGCAGCCCTTCTAGCAGATGCAGCAACGTCCCTTAAAATACAGAATAGGAAAAGAGTAGTGAAGTATAGTGGTTATGGAATTTGATATCCCAGAAGAAAAATGTGTTCTAACCTTGCAATTGTTGACTTGGTAGCTTGGACGAGTTGTTTAATCTGACTCTTAGGATTCTAATATTACCTGTTTTAAGGAGCTGAGATAAGGATTAAATTTTTTTTTCCAGAGAGAGAGTGCAAGAAAGAGATAAAGGGAGAATCAATTATTTATTTCATTTTTCATGTGGCTTTCATTGCTCTAACACTCCGCTGTGCATGTGGTGCTGGGGTTTGAACCCGCATCCTCACACATGCCAGGCAAGTGCTGTAACTGCTGAGCCACTGCTCCAGCCCCAGATTTCAAGTTCTTAACATAGCATTTAACATACAAATAGAGTCAGTATTCCTACCTGAATGCTGTTATTATTCTATTTTCCTCATCTTCATAAGTAGATTTTCATGTAAGACTTGAATGAGTATTTATCACATACACTAAATAACTTATAATTCATACATTGTGTAGAACTATGGGAATTGTTGAAATATTTGGACAAATATGGCCTGGTCATGATCCTAACAGCACAAGTGATTTCGGTGATGAGTAGGTATGTAAATAAACAGAACCTGAGGGTCTTCCCACACCTGGTGCTTCAGGGCACTAAGCCACCAGCCTCCTCGACCTTGACCTGCTCCTGCACCCTGGAGAACCTTACAGGCTGTGAGACAGTAGAGTATTAATACCACAGCGTGCACTGATGTGGACCTGGGTGCGGTCACTGAACCAGAATCGTTGAAAAGCAATGTGCAGTTGTGCCTGTTGTGCCCCAGCCACCTGCTAAAGAAGCACTTCCTGCTGAACTGAGGTCAGGTAGAGCCTGGGCTGCAAAGAACCCGGCTGCCTGGATCCCAGATTCCCTTGTGCCTAGAGCAGCTGCTGGAGAGGACTCAAGAGCATCAGCTCCTGGGGAACCCATTGCAAAACCAGGCTACAGTAGTACAAGCACTGTTTCTTAATGTCCAGTGAAAAAAACAAGGGGCATCTGAAAGTGCCTGGTGCAATGACAAGTGTGTTTAAACACAGGAGAACAGAGAGAACCAGAGGAAGTGAAGACGGCAGAGCAGGGCTGGTTGGGGGCGCCTCCACAAGCCGCATCTCTTCCCTTCCATCCTGCTCATTTGCCACAGGCATATACCAAGCCTGACACCCTTGACGTCACTGTGAAACCCCACAAGACAAGGGCACAGGGAGGGTGGCCGTGGGAGAGCTTAGGAGGCAAGAGCCACAGCCCCGGGAGGGCACTGGATGATGCCATGTGTTGTGTATTACGTACGAAGCACCTTCCAGCCGGCACTGGAGAAAGCCGAGTGACCTGTGTCATTATCCAGACTAACACTTGGCCATTTACATGAAACATTGAAAATACGAGTGAATGAGTGAGTGAGTGAGTGCACAGCTGAGTTCCCTCCTCTTTGAATTGGGCTTCAACCTCACATTCGCTCTTAGCCAGGTCTAGGTTTCTATGGGCGGGGCATGCACAGGATGCTCACAGCTGTCCTCCTATGTCCCAGGTGGCTGTTCGAAGGGCTGGGCAGGGAAAAGGCAGAGGAGCTGCTGCAGCTGCCAGACACAAAGGTTGGCTCCTTCATGATCAGAGAGAGCGAGACCAAGAAAGGTGAGCAGCCTGTCTCTCCGTGCCCTGGTCAGACAGGCAGGTCTTACTCCTGGCTGACTCACAATCCCGCTCCACTGCCCCTCCTGCCAATGTGTGCATGTGGGGCAGGTGGTTGGTTCCGTGCACCCACAGATACCTGAAGTGAGGCCAGGACAGCAAGGGGCCCAGAAACAGGGGTGGATAACTGGGCACTGCCACAGGCCCATTGACTCCCGCTGGAGAGTTTTCCATCAACTGAGAACAAAGCTGAGTGCCAGATGAGGGCAGCATGCAGGGCACACAGAGGTGGACAATGGCAGGGCTGGGCCTGTGAACACCAGTCCTGTAGCTTGCACGGGTTATTTACTTCTGTGAACTTTTCTCTCATCTATGAAGTGGAGAGAACCTCCCCCTCGTAAGGTGGTGGGATTCCAATGTGACAGTATCTATAGTCATTGCTGTGTGGAAGGCCCCGGACACCAGTGCCCTCTGGGCCCCACAATCACATGAGCTCTCAGAGGATAAGACCATGTGCCTGTTCACCTGCACAACACAACTTTAGCATTTTCTGTGTCAGAGGAACCAACAGCAGGGCCACTTTCCTAGTTCAGAGCAGGAGTTCCAAATTCAAGCATCAGCCGTGAATTTCGCTCTCAGCCTTAGTGTTGGAGCTTAAGGATAGCACTGTGCCTGGACGTGGTAACAGCCCGAAGACACAGGACAAAAACCCTTGACGGCTAGGACTATCCCCACTATAACCACACAGCAGCTGTTTAAGTACAGGAGGTCTTTCAAGTTCGTCACCTGCTTCTTGTTCACTTGCTATCGAAGAAGAGAAAATGTAGTGCCCAAGAGTATTTCCCAGGCACCACCAAGGGCCAGGGCCACCTGGCACTGGACACCAGAACTCTCACCAAAATGACCACAGCCTGGCCTTGGGGAAGCAGGGATGGTACTTAGGTGACTCTTAAACATCCCACAATAATACCTTTCTCAGAAAACATGAATGTACTGATAGAGGAAAACAAAGTCAGAGCAGAGTCCAAATGCTCCACATATGGCCAGGGGCGCCCAAGGACACCCGACTCAGAGCCTCCTAGGCTGACATGGCCAGGGGAGGGAGGGTCCCAATGGGCGTCACAGCACATCTGCAATTACCCAGGTCCTCAGGCAGATTGCAGTGGGGCTGGGGCGGGGCTTGGGCAGCAGGCTCTGTCCGAGGGGGTACAAAGTTCTGAAGCTTTTCCACGCACTGCCCTTGACCAGCTCACTGTATTGCCAGTTCCTGCTGAAGTAGTGAGAAGTCACGCAGTGGGTGATTCAAAGGGCAGGCCTGATGCACAGCTAGGTGCCCCAGGAGGGACAGACCAGGAGCTGGCTGAGGTCAAGGCCCACATCCCAGACTGCCCTCCCCAGGCTGGGCACCTCTGGACACTCAGGGTCTCTGAGTCTCCATTTCTATATCTAGAAAATTTTTAGGGACAGTGACTCCCAGGCCCTTTCTAAGAGTTTGGGAGTTTAGGAAGCAAGAGCTTCTCCTCTACCAGCCTGTGTCGAGTCACTACCCTAGCGCCTGAAGGGGAAATGCCACCTTCCATGTGTTTCTTAGAGACGCCCAGAACACTCAGGTGTCCCCAGTCACTGCCACTTGCCCCACATTGCCGAGGAAGCCCAGCTAAATCAGAGGGGTAGGGACCAGGAAAAGGGGGTATGACCCCCATGCCTGTGGGGATGTGTAGGTGGGACAGGGGCTGAGGGAGGAGAGCAGTGGTGCACAGATCTAAGCATGTACTCAGAAGCCTGGATCTGTAGGTGGCAACCAAACTACCAGCATTCAAGGTGGCCTCAGGAGTCACGGGGTAAGATGGCACCCCGAACATTCACCTCAGAAAGAAAGATGACTAGGCTGCTGTACGTGGGAACCCAAGCTGGCAAAGGGGCTGCTAAAGTAACTCACACCACTGGCTCCACACAGGGAGCCGCATCTGAACGCAGAGGGTCCAGTGGAGGGAGGGGCAGTACCCTGGGAGGGTGCCACATCCTAGTGCAACTGCAACAGTCCAAGGAAGAGCAGCCATGTGCCTCGCGGAGGTGGGCCAGTCACCTGGCTGCCCTTGGGAGGGAACACACTAATGAGTCCTCTGCCCTGCAGGTTTTTATTCCCTGTCGGTGAGACACAGGCAGGTGAAGCATTACCGCATCTTCCGCTTGCCCAACAACTGGTACTACATCTCCCCGAGGCTCACCTTCCAGTGCCTGGAGGACCTGGTCAACCACTACTCAGGTAAGACACAGTGGGGACCAGAGGAGGAAGTCCCCGGAGCTAACGCCCCATCAGTCTGGGCTGCAGCCCAGCTCACCAACAGAAGCCAGGGATTTTCTCTTGCTTTCCGCACATCCTGATGTCTTCATATGCAAATTCAGAGTACAAGTCACCAGCTAACACAGACTGCCTCTGAGCGCTGCTGATAGGTAAAATGCTCCTCATCTCAAATCTGCCCTCTCTCCATCTGTAAACCACACAAGCCAGCTCACCTGCATGTTCACAGCCACGGACAGCTGGGGCCTCTTTAAGTGGCCCTACATTTTCAGGCCTCGATTTCAGGGGCCACTCACTACCCCTTCTCTGCTTGTCAATATATCAACCCACCTCCAATGAAGCTGTAGAAGTCTGTCCCAGAGCACTCTGATGATTGTGTGGCGTTGCCTGGTTAACCGTGTGCCTGTCCGTGTCCCCCAGGAGACCCTACGGGTGAGAGACTTCACTCTACTCATTTGAGCATTCTTGCTGGGCCCAGGAGAGCAAGGCATGATGGAGGCATGGGACAGCGTAGGGTCAGAATAGAGAAAGCTGAATGCTAGCTCAGGAGGTGGAGTGCTCCCCTGGGCAAGGGAGAATCTAGGTTTCCAGCAGCTGGCTCTGCACCTTGGTGTTTGGCCCAGCTCTGCCCAGCTGGGCCACCTTGGCTGAGCATTTATTTGCCCTGCTTTCTTCCACACAACGCAGACATCAATTTCCCCACTCTCTGGAGACATGAGGATTTGTGGTGTGACACACGGAGGTGCTGAGCAGAGGGCCTGGCCCTGACCTTGAGTGCCTATGAGTGGCGGCTGCTTTTCCTTGGGTGGGGCTGCTCCTTTCCCCTCTCTTGCTGTGCCCCACTGGAGGGAGAATGAGAAGAAGTCGCTCTCACTTTGTTAGTACCTTGCCCCTTCTGGGTTTGGAGTGGCTGATCTTGCACCCACAGGGAGCCTTGCCACATTCTTTAGGATTCAAGGACTTAGCAAAGGACATTTCAAGGAGAAAAGAACCCACAGTCTTTGGGTGACACCCCTGACCTATCAAAGTGGCAGGTGATGCAGGGCAGCGAGGCAGGCCCACATTGTGACCCGGGATGTGGGAGATCTTCATCAAGTCCTCCACCCGCTCTGTTCCCCAGTCATGGAAGATGGGTGACAACAGTGCTGGCTGGGAATTACATGATTATCAAGCATAATCGCCCATGTGCCATGGGCAGCCCAGCCTGGCACCTGTGGCAGATACAAAACAAATCATAGCAAATATCACTCCTCGATACCTGAAAACCTAGCAGCTAGCTAAAAATGAAAGAGGAAGGGAGTCCTGGAAACAGCCGCCTGGTGCTGGCTATGAGCGAAGGTTGGTTGTGGTATTTGGCTTTTAATAACAATCATCAGAGGGTGTGCAGACCATGAGTTTTGCATAGACAAAAGCAAACATGAAATAGATGCCGCCCCAGCAGAGCATTCAAGACCAGGAGGCCTGAGATTGTGGGCTCTCAGTCTACCACAGCTCTCTCAAATCCCAGCCTCAGTTTCCCCATGCCAACGTCCAGTGAGCTGTACCACATGGTGTCTCAGGCCTGCACTCCACACTGGCCGTGGCTTTCCGTGGCTGACCCTGCCTGCTTCCTTCTGCAGAGGTGGCTGATGGCCTGTGCTGTGTGCTCACCACGCCCTGTCTGACGCAAAGCACTCCCGCCCCAGCAGCAGGGGCCTCCAACTCCCCTGTCACCCTGCGCCAGAAGACCTTCGACTGGAAGAGAGTGTCCAGGTGCGTGTGTCCCCCAGGAACATGTGAGCCAGGTGCATGAAAGGCGCGGCCAAGGACCAGGCCCTGCTGCAGCCTGGGATGGGCACCTGGGAGGCACAGATTCTGAATCCCTGACCTCAGGTGTCATGTGGCAAGCCCCTGCCAAGGCCCCCGGTCCCCTTGTTCTGCCAGCGTTTACCCAGTGCCTGCTCAGTGCGGACAGTCCACTTCCTAGCAGAGATTCACCACCTTGCCTTTGTTATGCAGATCCTAGACTGGCACACAGACCAACCTTTAAGACTCGCTTGTAATACTTAAACAAGCCACAGAGTTTGAGTTGACTCATTTTTGCTTAGAGGAAAAACCTCCCCCCTTTCTCCCCTTATTTTTTCTGTTTTTTTTTTCCATTGCCAGCCATTGGACATGGAGGTGAATATTTATAATTTGTGATTGGTGGGTTATCCAATGAATTGAACAGGGATTCAAATTCATTCTATAGCTGAATGCAAAGAAAATCTGAGATCAGAATTGGCTGGGAGATAAATAAAACTGCTCTTCCTTATAGAAATGTTTCACTAAGATTTACAGTTGGAAGTTTTAGGCACTAAAGAAAACAATAGTTCAGAAAGGTTAAGTGGTTTGTGTAAGGTCATGCAGCCAGCAAATATGGGCCAAAATTGGAACGGTAAGCATAAGGAATGTTAACCAGGCTCTTTTTTCTCTTCCTTTGTCCCCCACCCTTTCCTCTATTCATGTCCTTCTCTTTTCTTCCTTCCCCTGCCACCCATTCTGACTGACAGACTACAGGAGGATGCCGAAGGAACAGGGAACCCACTCGGGGTGGATGAGTCCCTTTTCAGCTACGGTCTTCGGGAAAGCATCGCATCCTATCTGTCCCTGACTGGGGACGACAGCAGCCCCTTTGATCGGAAGAAGAAGAGCGTCTCCCTGATATACAGCGGGAGCAAGCGGAAGAGCTCTCTGCTCTCGCCGCCGTCGTACTTTGAAGACTAATGGACAACAGACCCCCTGGCTTGCACCCGCAGCAACAGAGGTTTCCGATTGTCACGTGGGATTTTGGAAAAGGCAAGGTTCTCAGGTCCCTGGACATCCCATGTCTTCCAGAAGCTAAGAGAAGCCACAGGGAGATTCAAACTCTCATATTCTCTATCCACATCACGACCAAAGGAAGCCCTCCCTCCCTGGTGTGTGATCAGGGCTGTGACACAGCACATGTCTGATAGTGATGCGATGGGACAGTAGCTCAAAGACCCCAGCATCCAAGTGTGTGCACATCACACATGGGAAGGCAAGGACCTGCACGGGAACTGTTCAATAAACAGTCCAGATGGAGAGGAGGGAATGAGCGAGGGCTCCCTGATGGAGCGGCCTCTGCTGGTCCCTGGAGGCCTTTGGGATGCACCTCCTCCTTTGTAAGACACTAAACACTAGCATGAAGGACTTGCTAGATCCAAGCCAGGCGGAGCCTTTGCATTCTTCTGCACCAAAGCCAAGTGGCCTGAGGTTGGCAGCCTCTGGGTCCCACGAAGGCAGGCACGTGGGAGCCCGGGAGGCAGCTGGAAGGGAAGTGGAGGTGGACTGGGACTCAGCCTTCAAGGGGCCCCAATGAGGTTTTGCAGTACGGAAAGAGGTTCCTCTGGCTGCTGCATCCTTGCCAGCATCACCGCATCAATTATTCCTTCATGAGCGTCTAAAGAGGCCTAAGCCCCAACCCTCAACAGAGGAGCACACCATGGGGACAGAGAAAGGTGGATAAATGGATTGTGTAAAAGTAGGCGTGAAAGACGAGATCCACTCACACCTGGGTGGGAAGGGGCAGGTGAGGGTGGCCCAGGGTGCCTGTCTCCAGGGATCTACAAGGAGCTTAAGGGCTACTGGACACCAGGGAGAAAGGCTGGATTTTTAGAAAGCAAGGAAACTGATCACTTCTAAAGAATTCCTTCTCACCATATTTTATGCTAAGAAAGGCCTGGCATCCACGTGGATTCAATCACTGAGCTCTAGGAAAGAGGGGGAAGTCCCCGAGTGGCTTAATTTTGCCATATATAGTTGTAGAGATGGGGGCGAAAGCACAGGGCAGGAGAAGGGGGAGCATTTACCCAGACAGTCGAATCCTGCCGGGAAGGGAGGCGGCTGCAGACAGCTCATGACTCACTCTTCCCCCTTCCCAGGGACGCTGGGGAGAGGGGCGCGTCTGTGTCTGTTGCCCTGCACGTTCCGTGGACTTGAGCTCACGCAGCGGGTGGTGCGTGCATTTGTGTTTCCATGATTTTTTGTGTTACCAGATTCCAGGGTATTTATAAAGGATGCTTTCACGGCTTCCTTAACAATCCCCCAAGGCTGTTTCAAAGCCACCAGTCAGTGTGTGAGAAAGGAACACAGCCCTGGGGACAATGGCTTCCACCTGGGGGCACGCGCTTCTGAGCTCCAGCTGTCCGTTCAGTGTCTTCTGTATTATTTTCCGTTGTGACCAATTGATTGGAGCGTTTGGGGAACCCTTGGGGGATTTCTGAGTGGGAAGCATTACACTTTGCTCAATCGTGTATTTATTCCTGATTAAAGTAAGCCTAATAAATATTTAAGCCTTGAAATGGGGAAGCTGTGAGTGAAAGGTTCTCTGGGGGAGAGGGTTCTTCAACCAGAGGGCAGGGGTATAGGACACCAAGAGAGAGCTGGTGGCTTCCTGAGGAGCAGCCTCAGCCAGACCCTCTGGCGCCAAGGTGGCTCCACCCTGAAAGGTGGGCGTGGGGGTGAGGGGAGCACAGGCTTCGCCATCATCATGAAACTGTACTACAGTAGCCGAGTTGTTTGGTCTTCTGAGAAATCCTTCTAGAAATGATTTTTGGACTCCTACTGAACAATTGCTGCTCTACGTGCTGGGGCTGAAGCAGTGAAACAGATGTGGCCTCTGACATCATAGAGCTTCAACGTCACACATGACCTAGGCTTTCAAATGATGGGGACACCATGCAGAAAACAGCAGGTTCCATGGAGTCCAAGAGGTGAGGGCTCCTTAGAGGGGTGCTGAGGAAAGGCCAGAAGTGTATGCAGTATTGGAGTTGAGGTCTGAAAGAGAAGCAGCAGGCAGCCACACAAAGATCTGGGGGTGCAGTGGAGGACAGGAACAGCAGAGTAGGCCCTGCAGGCTGAGGGCACCAAGAGGTGGGCAGGACAGCAAGGGATGAGGGGAGCGCCTGAGGAGGGAGGCCCGTTCTGCACGCCAGCAGGCCCCAGAGGGCAAGGGAGAGGTGCTGAGCCAACCCAGGAGAAGACCTAAGGGGAGTATTACATCTCTTCATGTGTCTGAAAGATCACCTGCTGGAGGATGAATTGTAAAATTGCAGCATTTATAGTCTACTTGACACAAAATCTCTGCAGAAGTTGCAGATATTTTGATAACAACGCAGTGGAAAAGTTTTCAAGGAAAACATGAATAAGCTTGTTACATGCTGAGGCAAAATGGAATCTAGGGTGAAAACAAAGTACACAAGGGCAAAAGGAGATGTTACTCCAGGAGCAACGAATTGAGAAGGCGGAGGGCTCGCGCCTGTGCCGATCAAAAGAGCAAGCTTCAAAACACATCAGGCAGGTCTGACAGGTGAACGCATACGTCAGGCATTTTGTTTGGAGACTTTCAAACTCAACTCTCAAACTGCTAGACTAGATAAACAGAAGTGGAGAGGTACACAGATTTGCATGCCACTATGCACCATTTCTGCCAATGAACAGGAACCCATTGGTCACAGAGGAAGTTGCGACACATGTAACAAAGGTGAGGGGGTCCTCAAGGCATGGGGGGGTCCTCCAGCTCATGCTCTGTGATCGTAAGGCAACAGAACTGGAAACAGATTTGCAAAAGGATGGATAAAAATTCTACGAATCTAAATTCTTTTTAAAAATCTTCTGGCTAAGAAGAAAATAATGCAAAACATAATAAGGTACTTAGAAATAAATGACAATATTGCTACTTTGCAAAGTTTCTGAGTCATAACTGATAAAACAATAAGGAAATTTTATCACTTAAAACACAGATATTGATCAGAAAACGTAATGAGAAGCGACAAGGTCAGCTTGCAACTCAAAAACTAAGAGACTGTTGCTTAGCCAAGGAGACAGAAGACGATATTCATAAGGACAGATGTGAATGATATGGAGTTTTAAAACAGAGCCATAGAGAATATTTTAAATGCCAAAACATTATCTAAATAAAACGATTAATGTGATAGGTAGAAACACAAACAAGCAGAGTCAAGAAAGACAAAGAGAAGGAAGAAAGAAAATTGAATGCAGTTCCTTGGTAACTAGGTCCCAGGAGCAGGTGTGGCCCTTGGCAGGGAAGTCCTAGGACACAGGATGGCCTTCCTCCCTGGTGCCTGCAACCCCTCCCCAAGAGCTCACACTCAGCCCACAGCTGAGGACTTCAAGACCCTAGTGATGGCTAGGGAACTCTTCTGCGAAGGAAGGAAAGAAACTCCTTTTTTCTTTAAGCTGCTTGTCTGTTGGGTATCTGTGGTGCAGCAGGTGGGTGGTTTTGCTCCAAAAGGGACAGAAACAGATCTGCGCCTATTTGCAGATGGAGAGGTAACTTCCCAGAGAACCCAGCCTAATGAACCCGCAAAGCATGACAGGTGAAGGGAGAGCCCAGTGAACACCCAAGGCAACTTAACCACCCTACCCCTGTCTTCACAAACTGGAAAAGACATAGAAAACCAAGACACTGTTCACTGCACCAGCCACGCTACGCACATGTAGAACCACAGTGAGCCACAGAACTTGTATGGAGAAATGTTCAAAACCCAATGAAAAGACCGAAGGAAGCTAAACTTCTCTGTTCAAGGCTACGTTGTTCACCTGATCCACGGATGTAAGACCAAACAGCAGAGCAATGTAGATATTTTTTTTCAAAATTGGAGATGAATTCCATGAAACTATACTCTAATTTCCTACAGAGATATTAGGAGGGAAACTTCAATAGATGTATCCTAAAATGCATATGGGTGTGTTGAAGCCCATGACTAGCGAGGCAGATTGTAATGAGCAGGGAGGGTGAGATATGCAGAACTTCAGGCCCACTCCCCCATCCCCTCCTCAGCTCCCTGGGGCCCAGCTCTGCCTTGGGTGCCAAGTACCTCCTGTAAGGTCTCAAGCCTCCAGTCACAGAACAACTAAAGTCAGAGTATGCTAGAAAAATAGTAAGCATGCAGAATAGGGCAGAATTCTTAAAAACTGCTAATAGAAGTCTCTTCTGAGGAGTGACTCCTTCTGTTTCAGGAGACAGGGAAAGGCCTACAGGCCCCATTTCAGCTGAGCCCTGAAGGGCGGAAATGACTTTCTAGTGGACACACTAGAAAGTGTGACCTGCTGACCACAAAATGGAAGTAGAAAGGCCTACGGAGGGCGTGTCGTTTCCACCCAGGGGTGGAGCCAATGAGCCTGCAGGAGGTTCACGTGGAAACCAAGGCGGGAAAATCACATAAAATTGAGGTCAAGGCTTAGTCTTGAGGCCAGGAGCTCAAAGCCGAGGAGGAGGATCGGGCAATTTGGTAGGACAGGAAGGGGGGATGCTCCTGGGTCCAGGTGTCACATCCCCCTCTCTTCCCTTAAAGCCTGCCAGGGCCATGGAGGGCATTTCCAGAAAGTCACTGTCTTCCTCCTCCTGGCCAGCGGGTGAAATGTCCTGGGCCTGCTGTAATTGGACATGGCTTCCTTGGTGAAAAGGCAGGGTTTCTGGAGTTCCAGCTCACTTTGCAAACCTGAGCTATGACAGCTTCTCCAGCCTTTAGGAAGTAGAAGGTAAAAACCTTGCTGATTTCACAGGTGAAGAACACCGGGTGAAGAAGGGTTCTGTCCATGGCCAGGATCTTAATGCACATCCATTCGATTTTTGGTTTTGGTTTGTTCTCTTACACCTTAAGACCCTTGGAGAACCTCAAATCCCTGACAGAGAAGAGTACAAGAGCAGGAAAACACAGGCTTTGGCTTCAGTTCCTCTACTGTGTGTTTTCTGGCTAGTCACTAAACATTTCTGAGCCTAAGAAATCTTATCTCTAGATAGGAAATAAAATGAAGCTCCGATACAAATCAATGTAAGCCATCTAAGTTACTGAAAATGTTTTATGGACCCAAAGATATTAAATAAATGTGGGTTATTAATTGCCATAAGAGAAGTTTCTCCTGATCAATGTTTCAACAGTTCTAGCCCCAAGATGTGCAGAGACTTAAGATTTTACCCAAGAATAAACTGCCAATTCACATTCATTCCCCAAACATCTGCTGGTAAAGAACACATTTAAGAATTTCCAATATGTCAAAGTATTTTTGTTCTCTCAATTCCAAATAATTTCACATGCATCCCAAGGACGTCTGAGCGCAGTTGTAAAAACTGCTTCCAAGTGAGTAAAACAGACGGAGGGTTATTTTTAAATACACTGCCATTTGTTAAAACAGATTTGGTTTTGAGATCCCCCAAACACCCAAACCCTCAAAAGAAAAAAAACATGCCTTTCTCTGGGCCTTTTAAAGTATTTGGGCATTTTTGGGTCCTAATGAGTCCCTCATTGCTGGGAGGGCCCTGAAGGACCCTCTCTCTCTAGGGTCAACTCAAAGCAGGAAGCTCCACTTTCAACACCAGGAACTGAAAACTGTTGGTGCGCAAACCTCCTGCCACCAGATGGACCAACTTCAGAGGGACAGAGGGAAGAAAACTGGACTCACAGGACACTGTTGGAGGGAAGAGCCGGGCTGGCCTTGGCAGAAGGATCTGGGCTAGTCTGTGCATCCCTGGCCCCTGCCAATACCCTCAGGTCACTTGGTTCACCTGCCCGCTCGCTGGTCCCCCTTATCCTGGAGCACCTGTCGCCAGAAGGTGGGTGGGGCCCTGGGCCTGTGGACAGCAGGGCACACTGGCTCCTGCTCTGTGGAGCTTGGTCTTGCGAGGGAGGCAGGCTTGGCCCTGAGAGTAATTAGTCACTAGTGGAAATGCTGAGGAATGCTGGGCAGTACAAAGGGTCCAGATCTAGGCTGAAAAGTCTAGAAGGCTTTCCCTAAAGACAAGTGGGGCGGGCGAAGAGGAAGAAGGGAGAAAGACTTTCCATTCAGAGGAAACTGCCCACCCAGGCACACCTGAGAATTGAATGCAGCCAAGCGTGTCAAAGGCTCTGTTCCTGAATGAGAGAGTGGCAAGCGGGTGTCCCTCTGCTGGGAACGCAGACGCTGCTGGCCTAGCCTCAGTTACAGCCAATGACCCTTCGCCTCCCTGCTTCTGGAAGTCTGGGCAAGGCTGGGAGCGATGCCATGGTTGTAGAACTGCTGGCAGCCCAGTAGGGGATTTGGCCCACGGATTGGTCTCCGTGGTCCTCCACCTTTGCTTAGACTGGGTTCCTGTGCAGGCTCCTGGTCGAATTCTCTGCCTCCAATACTGCTCCTCCCAGTGTTCTCCAGCCACGCTAAGGGATGGCTTCCTGGTAGGCAGCTCAAAGCGCCTGCTCTCACCTGCTCCGAAAGCCTTTGACAGCAGACCCGTGCCCACCACAGCCCACCAAGATGAACAGGTGGACACACAGAGCCCAGGGCATCTGCACAGTACAGCATCGCTCAGTCCTAAGCACGAGGAGCAGCTGGAACCTTCTACGGCCTGGGTGAACCCTGAAGGTGTTACACTGAGTGAAAAAAGCCAGACACAAAAATCCAAATCTCACATGGATCCACTAAGGTTGGGCACCTGGAATAGGCAGATTCACAGGGAGAAAAGAACAGCGGTTCCCAGTGCTAAGAGGGTGGGGAGAGTGGGAGATCGTGATTAACGGGTGCAGAGCCTTGTTTGATGGAAAGTTCTGGTAATGGATTGTGGTGACGGTCACACAGTTGGGAATGTACTTCATGCCACCAAAATTGCTAAATCTCAAAATGAAAGGCAAACAAGCAAAACCCTTGACCTCACCTGGTGAACTCAGTATAAGACGCAGGCCGTGAGGGCAATCTGGCTCCTCCTCCTCCATACCCTGCACACCAGGACCTCCTGCTGGCCTTCCCTGTGGCCAGGTCATCCCCTCTTCAGGGAAGCCTTCCTTCATGCTTACCCCTCCCCCTGTGCTTGGGGCTCTTGGAGATCCTCTTTTAATACGTGCTTTAAGTATTTGTCCCTCAGGCCCCAGGAACCTGAACCTCCTGTGAAGCAGGACGTGTATTATTTAGCACAGCATTTCCAGCACCCAGCACAGTACCCCTTGCTCAAATCAGATGCTCAGTAAGATTAGAAACACATTACAAGAGACACCAGGCCCTAGGCTGTAACCAGTCCCAACCAGGTTGCTTCTTCCATCATAATCATCGTCACCATCAGCGTCGTTCCTCCTCCACCACCAACACCAACATCGCCACCATCATCACTGAACCCCAGTGAGGCTGGCCCAGCACACAGCTATATTCCATCTCGAACGTTCTACACTTAGGACATGAGCAGAAAGCAGTCGAGAGGCCCTCCAGCATCCCGTATCCACCCCTACTGGGAAAGATGGCTAAAGCAGGGTTCACACTTGGCACAAAGAAGAGAAGACCAGCTGGTCTCCACAGGCATGTAGCACCCGAGGGTAGACTGCAGGCAGTACCTAGCACTCACCATCAGCAGAGCCCTCCGGAAGAGCCTGGGGCTTGCAGCATTGGTCATGAGAAGGTGGATGCTGGCCACATCAGCCCCGCCACGATCTGCTGCCAGGGACACACGCTGAGGGTCCCCGCCAAATGCTCCAATGTGGGTCTGCACCCAGGTCAGAGCCGCCACCTGGTCCAGCAGCCCCCAGTTGCCAGTTGCCTCGCTGGACCCTGAAGAAAAGAGGAAGGCTGATTACCATTTGTGACTGTGCAGCTCTGGATTTAACAGACTCGGGGCTGCCTACGCCAGGCCTGTGACTCCTCCTGGCATCCTGGGGTCTTGTCCCCCAGGCCAGGACTATGGGTTCCACATACTGTGACAGCAGGGAGGACAAGGGCCTGACTTCAAGCCCCAGCCTTAACGTCTGTACCTCTGAGGCACAGCTTTCCCCTCGGTGAGCGAGGGCACTTGTAGGGGAGCGGCTTTCATCACAGGAAAAGCACCTGTGTCCTACCACCAAGGGGCTCTCTCTAACAGTTGCCAGGCCAGGTGAGGCTGTGGCCCCCAGCTCTCCCCTGCCTCATCTTCTGTACAAGTAAGATTACATCTCTTTTCTTTCTTTCTAGAATTCAGTAACTCTTTGTTGAAGATTCTGCACCATTTCTTTTTAATGAGATGATTCAGTCATGCAAAAAGTATAGCAAAAGCACATTCTTCTCCTTGGCTTTTGGGACACTACATCACCCCCTTTCTTCCTTGCCATTCTGTGAATTCAGGGAACCCCCATCCATCTGTGCCAGGAGCTGATATCCTCCATCAGACCTGTAAGCACCACCGCGGAGAACCACACACTTCTTTCCCAAAGCCCTCAGAAGCCATCAGATTCCTCAGCTTCCATAGACACCCCTAAGCAGTTGACTCTCATGCCCATATCAGCAGCCTGGCCCTCTCCATCTCCAGACCCCTTGCAGTTCTCCACAAGACCCCAAGTGAGGGTTGACATGATTCAGCTCCTAGCAAGAAACTATTGACAAGACCCCCACATTCCCGAATAGAAAAACATAGAAAACCACAGGATGATCTTGCACCCTGTATTCCCAGTTCGAGTGTCTAATGACACAGATTGCCCTCCCAGCTGCGGAGGCTTTTGGAATTTCCTCCAATGCTCTTCATCTTCTGGTTCTGGCGAAACCATCCCCACCACGCAATCTTCACGGTGTTGTTCCATGTTGCTTAGGTCATGATCAATGTGTTTGTTTCCTTGGGAGAGCAGAGCACCAACTGAGCAGGACCACACCATACGCAGACTGGGGAGTGACATCCGCGCCTGCCCTGCCAGTGGCAATGGCCCTGACACCCACTTCCACATACCAGCTTCCCATAATAAGGGCCAGTGCTGACTATGAGTTCACAGACCCCTGGGAGGTCAGGGTGGGGTCATGCAAGAGGCACCCATCAAACAAGTAAGAGCCAGGCTTACTCTGGTGCCAGACAGGGTGCTCAGCTACTGAGGGTGAGAGAGAGAGAGCCCAGCCCCAAGGACACCCACCTCCCAGGCATACAGAGTTGTACAAGCAATGCTGGCAAGCTCTCCGGGCTCCACTTTCCCTTCACTTGAAGCAGCAAACACCGGAGAGCAAAAGACTGCTGGGGCATAGACATGAATGTAAGACCAAGTAGGGACTGAAACCCTAATCCATAATCAGAGCTCCTTGTCCAAACTCTCAAGCCCAGTCCACAAACATTTGATGAAAAATCTGTGATGGGGATCCAGGGATTCGCATGCCCACTCAGGGAGCTCCCTGCTTACAAAGTCTTGGCTCCTGCATGACTCTGGACCCCACCTTTCCAGATCCGGGGCAGGCGGTCTGGGCCCAGGCTCCCAAGGCCACTCATCAGGTCCATGATGTTCCTGAAGTCTGTGTGTGGCTGAGCCCCTATTCTCCTCATCCTCAGGGTACTACTACGCAGTCCTGTCTCACTCCATCACCATGCACATGCATGCGCTTGCACGTGTGAGTGTACATGTGCACGCACACACACACTCTCACACACACACTCACGCTGCACTCCTGCTGATGGGCAGCCCCGTTCAGCCCCAAGGGCAGGACTTGGAGAGGGCTGCTCTCACTGCTAACAGTCCGTCAAATAGTCCACTTGTCCCTTATGTTCTGCTTCAGCAAGTGACAGGAGCCCCCTGCAGGACCCAGCCTTCCTGATGGACTTTGGTAAAAGACAGTGGGGCTGGTGTGGGGTGCAGTCCTGCCTCCGCCACTTACTAGAAGGGGCCCTGGGCAAGGTAGTTAACATTTATGTGCTTTTATTTTCCCCATCTGTAAAATGGGGAGAGTTTTTTACGATGATTAAATCAGCTGACATTCGTATAGGTAGCAGAGCCGTGCTGGGCATAGTGCATTATAGAAGATGCGTTTCCCTCCCTCCGTGAAATCAAAAGAAACAGGTTTAGGTTCCAACATTGTCTCTCCAATGCCCTTGGCAGGGCTGCCTTGTCTGCAGTAGCAGAAATAGTGCCTGTGAGGGGGTGGCCACCAGGGCCAGCCTGTTTTTCTAGTTACAAGGATAGCAGAACCTCTCTGGAGACTCCCAAGTACACAGGAACAATGAGGTCATGGCCACATGTGGTTACAGTGGCGGCTGAGCCTTCGGTCCAGCTCCCTGGTCAAAGCACACTTTCTTTGCCCCCACATCCTGTGGACAGCCGGCACCCTGCAGTGTCCCTCCCCTGTCCCTACACCCACCACCATGCTTTGTCAGAAGAGAAGGACAATCATTGGGGCCAGATGCCCCTTGGGGTCTGCCCCATTCGTAGGGTCTGGGCAGGGGGAGAAGTCTCCTGTGGCCCACCTCCAACCCCACACTTCCTGTCTAACATCACATTTCCACAGGAACCACGGCTGGCCACGGGCAAGGGGCTGGGCTGGGAATGACAGCAACATTGCCCTGCCTGGAAAGAGCCCTGTGGAGCAGGTGAGGGGAGGGGGAGCTGCCAGGTGGCCTGGCTGCACACTCTGTCGCAGCTGAGCCGCCTCACAACCTGCACACCTTCCTTTCGCAGAGGGAAGGAGCCACCCCGAGCACCTCCTCTGGAGCACAGAGCACAGAAGCTGCTCAGATGCAAAGCCTGCTCTCCTACAGGACCCCTGGGGGAGGCCGGCACCCACAGTGGCCCAGCTCTTTCCAGTCCTGTGTTTAAAGCTGCAGGGAGAAGTGTAGAGATGGAGCCCAGGGCTGCAGGCTGGGCACCCTCCTGCAGGAGGCCAACGGCAGACGCGGGTATCTCATATTTGGCCAAACCTACAGAATGTGCAACACAGAGTCGGCCCTGATGCCAACTGAGGTCAGTGTGTTAGTGAATAACGGTGCTATGGATTGCTCCCCGTCACAAATGCACTGTACCAAAGCACCTGCTGCTAACGGGAAACTGAGGGCTGGGGGTGGGAATGTACAGGATGCTCTGTACCTTCTGCTCCATTTTTCTGTACATTTAAAACTGCTCAAAATGATAAAATCTGGAAAAGGGGACCTTAGTAACCTGGTGGCAGGGTTCTTGGGGATGTTAACTGAGATGGAAGGCTTGCCCCTTCCCTTCTGCCGCAGGAGTGTCCTTCAGATGCTGAGCAGTGCCTCCTGCTGGTGTCCAGAGCTCTGCCAATGACGCGCCTGTGGCCACAGGACAGGGCCGCTGCACTGGAACCATTATCGGTGTCACAGAGTGGCCCTGGTCTGCCATCTCGGTTTGCTACTGGATATGATGAGGATCCTAACATCTTTGCTCCCTCTCTGGCTTAAGGACAGGAGGCACCACGTGAAAGACCTGAAAATTGAGGAATGTGGGTGGCCAGGAGGTCTAGTGAGCAATCACAGTACCTTTCTGTGGCTGAAGGAAAGGAGAGACGATGCTGAAGAACCCTGTGTCCGAGGAGCTAGTGGCACTAGGGCTTCTGGCTGTCGGTGGAGAGCAGGAGTTCAAGGTCCAGGCTGCCGTGATGGTGGGCTGGACAGTCTGGGCCCTCTCTGCCTCCCACTTTCCTCTGTGAAATGGTCACAGGACCCTGTCTCTGCAGAGCCACTGTGAGAACTAAAGAGGTCGTCCCTGCTAAGTACCGGGAGAAGGGAGGCGCTCAGTGAGTGTGATGCTTCCTCCCTGTGCTGAGAGGTTCTCCACTGAGCAAAACGATCAGGCAGTATTGGTGCAGGTCAGGGAAGGGAGGGGCAGGTGTTCTGGAAGTTTCTGTGGCCTCCCGCAGGCCACCCACACCAGCAGACAAAATGCATCTGCCTCTCCAGAAGTACATGAATTGTCAACCAGACTGCAGCAAGTCACTGTCACCTGACCCCTGCATGACAGCCAGCCAGGAGATGCTCACTGGCTCTCTTCTGTGTAGCCAGGCAGGTCAGGGGCGCTGCTGGAGCCATTCAGCTGGCCAGACCTGAACTTCACCTCCTCTAGCCACCCTCTCCAGCCTTGAGTTCCTGGAGGACAAAGCCCAGCCCCGAGCCTCTTCTCTTTGAAGAAGACAAATGCACCAGGGAATAATTCTTCATGCTCCCTAGAATCCTTCACAAAGCCCCAGTTCCTGTGTTGCTTCTTGCCACCGCTCAGGCCTCAGAGGGGGACAGCCAGGAGGGAGAAGCCTCACGTGCCCCATGACCTATTCCAACCTGTCTCCCACAGGGCTGCCTTGCACTTTGCTTCCCATCTCCTAGGCCTGGAATTTTCTCTGTGGGTCTCAGGCTTCAAGCCACGTGGTCTGCCCAGCCCATATTCCTCCGCACCCTGGGCCTCTGACCATGCTGGGTGCCCAGCCCACCACACGGTCCTGCGGCGTCTTCTTTCCATCCCTCCACTTGCCCATCCATGCTCAGCACGTGAGACATTCTGGTTCCCAGGTGAAGTTCAGCCTGACCCTTGGGGCTCGGAATACCTCTCACCACCTCAGCACCTCACAGACCCCCCCACACGCATCCTCTCCCTGGATCCTCCCAGCAACTCTGGAAGCCGGGTAAGCTGTTTCTATTTACAAAGGGGAAAGTGAGACACAGAGAAGAGAAGCATGCAGTGGGAGGCAGAGCTGGCCGTCAGCTCTTCAGACCTCAAGGCCAGTGTCCCTGCTCTCCCAACACCGCTCCATGACCCCAACATTGGTGGTGGCTGAGGTGAAGGAGACGTGAATGGTGGGTACTTGAATGGGGGCCCCAAGAGTGGTGGAGATGGTACAGGGCTTGACCCAGGTGACACCCAGGTGTGTGAGGCCAGAAAGAAAGGGAGGTGGTGGTCAGCCTATTGGAACAGCCTCACCATCCCAGGTGGCTGCCTGTGGCAGAAAAGCTGGAATCCACTTCTTGCTGCTGGCTGGGGAAAGGCAAGTCCCAAGGAATCCTGGCTCTGCTACTTCCCATCCATGCAGTCTTGAGCAAATTTCTAACCTCCTCCTTGGGCCTGGTTCTGAACACACATGCACATGCGCACATGCCAAGATAAAACACAGATGTGCTTAGAGGAGCTTCCTCCCGAAGTGCGACGGCTATTCTCACGCACAGGTGCCAACATTGCAGCAGGATCCTGTGAGTGTACAGAGTGAGCCTCGGCCCGGGGCTCAGCCGCACCTTTGCTGTGGTTTGGGTCTTGAAATCCCCCAAAGGCTGGGTCCCAAGTGGCACTTTTGGTGGAACCTTTGAGAGATGGGGCCTTATGGGAGGTCATAGGTCACCGGGGACATGCACAGGATGGGCACTGTGGCAACCCAGAGCCTCCTCTTCCTCTTGTTCGTCTCCTGGCAGTGAAGTGAGCAGTAGCGTTCTGCCACATGCTGCTACCACGATGTGCTTCCTTACCACAGGCCCAAAGCAACAGGGCCACCAATCCTCAACTGCAAACTCCAAAGTTAGGAGCCAAAGTAAACCTTTCCCGTTTATAAGTAAATTACCTTGGGTATCTTGTTATAGTAATGGAAAGCTGACTAACATCCACCAACACCAGCAACTCACCGGAGCTCAGGAAGCCGAAGACGCCCACTCGGTAGCTGGCAGTGACCACAATGAGGTCGCCAATAGCAGCCAGGATGGAGCCGTCGATCATGAGCCATCCTTCCCGGCCCTGCACGTCCGTGGGGTTGTGGAAGAACACCAGTACCGACGCGTTGGGGGCCTGTGGGGGTTGCAAAAGGGGGCACTTGAGTTCAGTCCATTTCACCGTGAGAGCTTGGGGAGGCTCCTTTCCATGCTCGGCCCCAGCCGTGAGCCTACACACAGAACTGCTGTCAGCCTGCTCTGGAGCAGACAGCCCCACACAGTGGGCCAAAGTTTGTCCCCACAGACTCATGTGTTGGAGTCCCAGATCAGCAGCTCAGAATGTGATAGTGTTGGAGACAAAGCCCATAATGAGGTAAAGAAGCTAAAGCATTGTCATATATCTGGGGTCTAATTCCACATGCCCAGTGCCTTATAAGAAGAGGAGACTTGGACACAGAGACACAGACAGAGGACATCAGGAGAAGGTGCCCACCTGCAAGCCAAGGTGAGAGGCTCAGAAGAAACAGCCCTGTGACATCTTGAGCTTGGACTCCCAGCCTCCAGGATTGTAAGGAAACAGATGTGTGTGGCTCAGCCACCCAGCTGGAGCTACTCAGGGGTGGCAGCCCTGACAAGCTACTGGGCCCCATTTCACAGATGAGGAGAGTAAGGCTCAGAAAACATGAGGACACTGTTCCTATGTTGCGGTGTGGGCAGGAGGCAGGACTGGCAGCACAGGCCATAGCCCAGCATCCCAGGAGTGGCCCATATTTTATTCCAGAGGAACATTCTGGATCCAGGGTGACTCCTGCCAGTTGGCCACTCTGCCTATGCCTGCCCAGCAACCCATAGCTGGCTCTTAGGCTTGGCAAAGTCCGGGCACTGCTCTAAGTGTTTATCCGGGTTCCTCATTTGGCCCTCAAATAGTTCCGTGAAGCTGGGATAGCACACTATCCCATCCCAGATGAGGAAGCAGGCTCAGAGATGAGAAGGGGCCCACCTGAGGTCAGACTGGATCTGATTGCCCACTGCAGGTAAAGGGGTGTGCACAGCCCCAGGTGGCTGTGCAGTGACTTCATCCGCACAGGAACCTCCCCAGTCCCTAACTGGCTAAGGCCCTCCCTGCATGGCAGCTGTGCTCAGTGGTCTCACCTGGACTGTCTCATTATCTCCCCACCACGAGACAGACGCCACCATGATCACTGAGCATCCTCTTCCCACAGGGCTGGGGACAAATTCTGTGTGGTGCAGCCATTTGTTAAAATAGCCACAGAGAGGAAGAGGCTGGCCAGGATCCAGCCCTAGTCTCTCCTCCTTCACACTCTCCAGAAACTTCCTCAGCAATGCTCTGTCTCAGGTGTCACAACTGGGTAGATCTATTCCTCAGATAGGAGCCTTCCGAGACACCACAGGCTTGGGTGGTCCTGTTTCCTCTGTTTGGGACTGTCCCACAGGTCAGGGACAAGCTATGGCCCCTTCAAATCCCCTGAGTGATTCTTACTGGGGAACATGCCAGCCAGAGAGGGCTGCTGGGCTGTTGTCAGCCACTGCTGGTGGCGTGAGGGTAAGACAGAGGGAGGGCTGACTCTCAGCACCGCAAACACAGCAGACGGAGTGTCCGGGACCTTGGCCACTCTTTCCAGGGCCTATCACTCAGGGCACTGCCCACCCTAGCTGAGGTCATGGCTCCTCCCCCAAGGCTGGGATGGGGCATGGACATAGCCCATGACAGAACTGGTCAACTGACATCGGACTGGAAATATCCCTAAGGGGAGGAGCACTGGATTTGGAGTTGAGAGATGGTCAGCTCTCCACTCTGTCCAGCAGTGTGTCTGTAAGTCATTTAGCCTTTCTTAGCCTCAGTTTCTGCACCTTTAAAATGGGGGAAATATTTCCACCTATTGCATCGACCATGCTCTGGCTCTATCCTCCTCCCAGAGGGAGGAAAGCGGCAGGGCTGGGATGCCTTTGGGAGAGTTCTCAGGGCCAGGACAGCAGCACCCCCAGCTTACCATGTTCTCAGGGACAAACACGTTGAGATACAAGCAATCTTCACTGACTCCAGGAGGCGTGGGCGTCCGAGTGCCCGGCTGCCAGCAGCTGGCTCTGCAGAGACAAACTGGTAACTTCCAGGAGGAAAACCCACGGAGGAACACACCACCTCCCCTCCCCACTGGTGTCAGAGCCCACCGCCCATGCCAAAGGCCTGGCATCCCACCCTGGCATCGTGGCAGCTTCAGGGCATGGAGTGGCCAACAGAGGGAAGGGAATAGGTGGGTGCCCACAACTATCCCTGGCTGGCCTGTGAAGGCACATGGCCAACCCAGAGGGAAGCGTGCAGACCCAATGGGCCAAGATAGAGAAGGGCACGGTGGATGCCTTCAGGACCTTCCTTGCTCCACAAGTACTGGGAACAGGACCTGCTCTCCACACCAGTACCCTGAGTGGTGGTCATTTGAGCATCTCTTGGTAGAAGAGCTGAGACCACATCTGGGACTACGCCCAATGGCAACACAGGGGACTCTGCTCAAGGGGCCACTTGACTCAGCACCCCAAAGCTTCCGTAGCCCCCAGGTATGGTGACCAGAGCTCTGCCATCACTCTGTTAGGACCTGGCCACTCTGTCTAGTGGGCATGTCCTCTCATAGCAAGGTGCTCTAATTAGTATCTGTCTTCTCTTTTTTGTTTCCAGGGGGACAGCAGACTTAAATCCACCCTGCTCTGCACTCTTGCTGCCCTGTCCCACTTTAGGCCATCAGCACTCTTTCCTGGGAGCATAGCAGGACTATCTGGCCACAGGCCTGGGGACCTGCGGGGCAGCCAGCCACAGCCAGTGGTGGATGTGGATGAAGCAGCTGCCTGGGGACAGAGCTACGAGAGGCCTGCAGGAGGGAGGTGCAGGAGGGGTGGAGGCAGTAGTAGGTGCATTGGATCAGCTTTGACTAGAACACATCATGAGCTTAGTCTTCAATGCAACTACTGACAATGAAAAATTACAATGAGGGAAAATGATTGGTTATGAGTGTTTTGGAAAAAGAAAGAAAACATCTTTAATAGTGCCCCAATTGGGGAGGGGCTTTGAGCCTTCTTAAAATTTTCCATTGGCTCATTTACTTTTCCTACAATGTTGCATTTCCAGCCCCATTAAATTTAGATGTCACAGGGGGCCAGGTTGAGTCTGGCCACATAAAACTTGTGCAAAGTGACACATGTACCCTACCTCCAGGTATGGCCCACAGGAACCTCCCCCACAGATGCTTGAAAAGCTGCACTTTCCTGTCTACATGCAATGACCCCAGGACGCCATGGAAAGGCCATGTTGAAGAAGGCAGAGCCTCCACCTAATTGGGTCACAGAATTATCAGGTGGAGCAGGGCACACTGGTCCATCATTAGATGGACTCCACATGAGCAACACCATGACGATGTTGATACTGGGTGCCCCACCTGTTAAAGCGTTTGATGCTACTGTAATGAATACATCCCCACCCCACCCCCACAGTCACTGCTCAAGACAGAATGCACCAGTTACCCAACTCCATCCCCCTCATACCTTGGTTTGGTGGCATCCCAAGAACCCGTCCAGTTTGAGGGCTCTGGTGCCCGGAAGCGACTCTCGGCCAGGGGTGGAGAAGCATATGGAACTCCAAGGAACTGGTCCACCTGTTTCCATGCAGTGCCCACCTGGAAGACCTGGGACCTACCCAGCAGCCGGCCGTGGGTGGCAATGGGCACGGAGGGCACAGATGCTGCCTCGAAGCGCAGCAGAGGAACACCTAGTGAACAGGGAAGGGTGAGATGGGTGGCAGTGAGTGCTCTGGTGATACATTGTGAGGGTACTCTATGCCAAAGAAAAAAATCACAGTTTGGGCCTCAGTAGTTCATTCAAATCCCAGAGCTTAGGCCTAGTCAAGTTCACTTTCAGTGCCAGCATCAACAGCCTGAATGCTGAGCACAACACTAATTTGTCCTGTGGATTTTCTCCAGGGTTCTTCCCAAAGCCAAGCCCCCTGGGAGGCAGATGCTGCAGGGTGGATCCTTACCCTACTCCCGGGGCCACTAGAAGGAATGCCAGGGCACACAGGGGGCAGTGCTCACTCCTGCCGGAGACCTGGAGCAGGCCCACCATCAAATACACCAATCATTTATGTGCTGAAAGGTACAGACTGGTCACAAGAATAAAAAGCATGCTTTCTTGTGTCATTTCAGGTCATCTTCTTGCGACAAGTTTTCAAGTTTTCAGGAAATTTACCGAAATATAAAGGGCTCTTAGAACACTTGGAGCTGAGCTTTGTAGCTAAGGGACTGTCGCCCGTAGTTAACAATTCCCTGATGAATAAATGCATGTGAGGGCTGCACGTGGACAGCCTGCCAGGATCACAGGGTGACGCAGGACTTGAAGCTTGCCCTTCTGAGCCCAGCCTTGACCCTGCTCCAATCATATAAGTCAGGGGCTGGGGCAGACCTCCCTTGCCCTCTTTGTGCTCTGCTGCCACAGAGCCCATGCCTGCCAGGCTATTCCTTCTGTTTCCCCTGCCTGTGAGGCCAAGACTGCTGCCGCCTGCCGTCTCTGCTCAGCACCCCAGCTCCTGCCATCCCTGCTTGCAATGCCATCGCCAGTCATGTCTATCAGCTCCTCTGTCACCCTATCTTATTTCCTCTACTACATTTTCTTCCACTCATTCACAGACTCGATAAACTTTTGTTAGGCCCAGGCTCAGCGCCAAGTGCTACTTTCTGGGACTTGAGACAAGCCCACATTTGATTATCCACAAGACTTAGGGCCTTGCACAAAGGAGACGATAAACACTCGTAAAGAGATACTTGTGTGGGGGAGAGAAGTCTCTTATCATTCTTAAGTTTGGTCTGCTCAACTCCACTCCTGGCTAATTGAAAGACAGAGGCTTTCTGCTTCCCCACCGCTCCTTCTATAAAAATATAAATGTCACAGCGATGATAAACAGAAGACTGGGGTGAGGAGGCAGACAGGCAGATGGGTGGAAGCCTATCTATTTCCCAGAGCATGTTACAATCAGTGGTTTTCAACTGGAAGTGATTTTGTCATAGGGGATGTTTGACCATATCTGGGGATGTTTTTGGTCATCACAAGTTTGGGAGAAAGATTTTACTGGCATCTCTTTTAAGAGACCAAAAGCATCCTACAATGGATGGACAGATAGCCCATCCCCGACAAAGAATTCTCCATCTCCAAATGTCGGTGGGTTCTGAGGTGGAAGAACCTGATGTTATGGCTGCTCATCACTTCCAGGATACTGAGAGGCACACAGTGAGGCAGAACCCATGGATAATCCGGGAAGTGCAGCACACCTGTGCTTCACATGTTAGAAAAACTACTGATTGGACAATCTTGGCAATCTGCCTGAGCCTCAATTCTCCCACCTTTGAAGCAGGAATGGTAGCAGCCCCTGCAACACAATGATGTCAGGAATAAACAGTGATATGGTAATGTCCCAAGCCTGGTGTCTGGCAAGTAGCAGGGACTCAACATGCGAATGCATGGATGGATGGATGGATGGATGGGAGGATGGATGAATGAATGGATGGGTGGATGGATGGGTGGGTGGATGGATGGATCCATGGGTGGACGGATAGATGGATGGGTGGCTGGATGGATGGAAGATGCATGGGTGAATGGATGAACAGATGAATGCATGGGTGGATGGATGGATGGATGGATGGGTGGATGCATGGATGGATGGTGGATGCATGGAAGATGCATGGGTGAATGGATGAACAGATGAATGCATGGGTGGGTGGATGGATGCATGGGTCAAAAGATAGATGCATGCATGGATGAATGCATGAGCGTATGCATGGATCAATAGATGGGTGAATGCATGCATGAGTTTGTGAGTGAATGGATTGGTTTATGGAAAGTTGGGATGTTTGGGTGAATGAGTGGAAGGAATAAAGGAAGTGTAGAAGTAGGGAGGGAAAGCTGGGAGAAGAAGAGACAAAATAGAGCAAAGGAAGACTTCTCCATTGCCAAAGCACAGGAGTGTGAGTGAGTGCACCGATGGCAACTCAGGATGGGAAGAATCAGTCTCTGCTTATTAATCTAGCCTCTGGCCTCAATCACAAATCAGGACTGATCTCAGTACTGGGGCAAGATCAGTTCCCACCCTAGGTCCTTCTCAAGGTTTCCTGTTGAGTCATAAATCACAGGGTCCAGAGGGAGCACCCAGACTGTGGCCCTCACACAGCAGCAGAACTTTCTTTTGCTGTGCAGGAAACAGCCACAGTCCATGAACACAGCCTCACCCTGTCAGGAGGAAAGCTGGAAAAAATACAAAGGCTAAAGAATTTTGAGGGAACACAAGCTGCTTTCCCATGGATGGTGGTATTTGATCTGCCCTTTGAGGCTGCCCAGAGAAATCAAAATTGGGGAAAATGTTAGAGGTGCAGCTCTCCCTTTTGAGTTCTTTTGCAGAAACGGTGGATTCTTTCCAAAACACCCACACACTTAGGCCATGTGACTAGCTGGGTTAGGAAAATCCCCTGTGTTTGCATAGGCACGTATGTGTGTGCTGCAGCCTTAGGAAGTGAGCATTTCATGTGGAATTTTAGTCACACTAAATTATTAGAGAAGCAGTCTAATTTATTCTGCAGAACTCAGACCTCAACATTAAGGCATTTCTCAGCAGAACCACTACATAGGTTAGCTACACTGTTGGTAAAATACACTAATAAAATCTACCCAGCTTGATTCCGTAATATAAATATCCAGACAGATGGAAGATAAGTCCGAGGGCCTAAGATCTCGGCAGGTCCAGGAGACACACTTTGTTCAGAAGCCTGAGGTGGAGGAGGGTCAGAAGAGGAGGATATTCCTGGCACTCAGACAGGACTGAAGGGTGTCAATGCTCTAGAGAGGTGGGGCCAAACCCAACTGCCCCCTGGCTTTGTCAATAAAGTTTTATTGGAACATGGTCACACCCATTATTTGACACACTGTTTCTTGGTGTTTCATGCTACAATGGCAGTTGAATAGTTGTCAAAGAAACATAGTAGCAGAGCCTAAAATATTTCCCATCTATCTCTTTACAGAGAAAGCACAAGACCCTTGCTCAGGAGAGGATGGCAGATGTGGACAGCAACTGGGTGATCATCCGTTTTCTCTACTAAGCATGTCTATCAGGGAGAGCTCTGCTCCCTCCCAGCTCTGGGTTTGCTGGGCTACAGTTCCTACATGCTTTCCTCAGAGATGGAGTTGCCTGCTGCTCTGCCTTGGTGGCTTTGAGCTTGTGTCCCCAGGACGAAAAACAGTATCTGACTGACACATAACAGCTCCATATGCAACAGGTTTTGCTTCCTCGTGTCTTTCTTTTGGTGTTTGGGATGACGGCCAGGGCCTCAGAGGTTCTAGGCGAGTGCTTTGTCACTGAGCCGCACCAGGCTCAACTCATGGGGGAACAGCTTCCCTCTCCACAGTTCTTATGACACAGCAGTTAGGCCACCGGGGTCTGCTGGAGAGGATGGCACCGCAAGACAGGAGCGCTGGCTCCAAGACCCTGCTCTCGCACCCTGAGCTGTGAAATCAGAGCAATAACAACTTCCCTGGGCAACTGTCTCCTGATGGCCAAGACGGGGGGAAGCACATGTCCTGCTACCCCACAGGACTGGTGTGAGCACCAAATGTAGCAGGCATGTGAAAGAGCTTTCTAACTGCAAGACAGAAATACAAAGTGGCCTATTCAATTATTTTACTAAGAACCATGAAGGCTGGAATGGCTTCTATCTTCAAAGGAATTGGTGAGTGAAAGTGATGTGGAGTTAAGAGTTGCTCCCACCTCCTCCAGTCCACCCCAGGTGAGTGCCACTCAGCCTAGAGTACCACTGGCCAACTTTCCCTTAAGGATCAGAAAAGCTAGTGTCACCAAGTCACCAGGCAAACAGCCGTTCCCAGCCGTGGGGTTCCCAGCTGCAAAGGCCGGGACAGGCTCACCAGGCTTTCGGTAGATGTAGGCAGCCTCTTCACGGAGCAGAAGCCGGCAGGCCTGGCCCTGCAGGCTGTGGGTGCAGCTGTGGGTATCAGGATAGAACACGCATCTCACCATCCCAGGTTGGGCCTGCAGAGTGGTGACACGGCAGGCCTGGTGACGGGAACATTCTGCAGAGAGGAGGAAGAAGAGTGAGGCTTGGGCCTCAGCTCAGCACTGCACCCTTCCTTCCTTTTTTCCTTCCAGCCGAACTCGCGGGAGCCCTGCGGGCGCATCCTTCCGTCCACCTACCCATCAGTGCACCGGATCTCCCTCCGCCATGCGTCCCTGCCTCCCCTCACCAGGCAGCCGTTCCTTGTGGCATACCCACTGTGAATGCTGGGTGCTGAGCCAGAGCCCAAGGACGAGATGTGGTGCAGTCATCTGTCATTTATTTAACTCATACGTGTGCTCTTGTCCTCCCTGATTAACACACTTCTGTGGCTCCCCAGGGGCTTCAGGTGAAGCCAAACCAGACCAGGCCTTTCCTGGTCCAGCCTTGCCTCCCTCCTAGCCTTCGTTCCCTCTGTCCGCCTAATGCCTCCACACCCAGTGACACACTTGCCATGTCCCAGCAGGGACCAGGCTCTTTCCCACACAGGCCAGGCACTAGACAACTGAAGTTACTTCACGGCATTTGGCAATGGAAACAGCTCTGAAAATCAGGCCCCTTCCTCTGATGGGGCATTTAGTTGCGTAGCCTAAGGGCTCTGTTCCTAGCCTGTTCTCTGACGGGCACCACCCAGATTTGTGCAGTTCACAGCTGCTACATCTGTATGTAAGATAAACATGGCTTTGTGCATACTATTACCTAACCTCATAGTGGGGACTCATGGAAGTTGTGGAATCTCAGAAGGGTTCAGAAGCTTGGAGGGGTGTAGATGGTGTCTGACTTCAGTCACTTTTAGAAGCTCAAAGTCTTTGTAGAACATTCAGATCAAGCAGTCACCTAGTTTTTGTCTGAATACCATCAATGACTAGAAACTCTTTAAAGGAATTATGCATCTGTGAATAATTTTTCCTACTAGAAAGTTCTCCAAATCACACTGAAAAATATCTCTTGTTACATTTCATGGTCAGAGCACCTGCACCTCTTCCTGGCCCCAAGGACCCACCTATACAGGTTGCCCTGGGGGGATGGGGAGACCTGCCTGCTCTTGTCCCTGCTAAGTCCTTCCTGCAAGTACCCCCAGGCTCTCCTGCAGGCTCACCTGTGTTTCTGACATCAGAGTCTTGAGCAGCACTTGGGGGAGGTCCCGCCTACCCTCGCTGGGGACCCACTCTCCTTACCCAACAAACACAAGTCTCTGGCGGCTTCAAAGTCGCTGGTGGCAGCGTTGACATGGGCCACATCAAAGTCCCTGATGGATGGGTCCACATCTGCTGAGGAGAGGGCCAGGGACTGCCAGGAGTCTAGAGCAACTAGGAGAGAAAGCAGAGAAGTCAGACAGCTACTGCTGAGCGCTTGAGAAAGGCAGTGGAGGGCTGCCCAGTGTCCCCAGTGAGTGACCCCAGGGCCTCCTCCACTGGCCTCCATTCCCCCGTCACCCTATGCCTTTATCCTACTCTCTATTCCACAGCTGTTCATTCGTTGCTTCTGTGAGCCAAGCCTTGTGCTCAAGTCTAGGGACACAAAGGTTAAAACACAAGACAAACGGAAGCAAACTGTTTTATTAAGTGGTTCACAATGGACTAGGTTGGAGGCGGAGAAGACAAGAGAAGAACTGATGCTGGGTGCTGACGACAGAATAGACTTCAGGGTGCCGCAAGTCGCTGTGTTGGGTCCCTGCGGACCCTGCACACTTTTACCCTTCCCAAGCCTGCGATTCTGTAGGGGACACAGCTGGGTGTTGCCCAGGGCTCCCTTCAAGATCCAAGTCTCTCATTCCCCCATCTGCTGATGACTTCACTGAGACTTTTTCCAGGAACTGCCCTTGATCTAAGAGAGCTGGCTCCCGAGCCCAGGGATAGCCTGCATCCAAAATCTAGTCCATGCGGATAGACCAAGGAAGGGCCGCTGTCAGTTCTGACAGCTGCAGATCCCAGGGCTCTGAGTGGCACACTGGGTGTATGCCAATCTCCATCTCAGAGCGATTCCCAGAAGCCCCAGCTAAGACATTCGGTTTTAGCGATGGAGGAAATGAGTCAAGAGACACTAGACCCGCTTGTCTGAGGGTGCAGCGCTCCTGAGCAGTCACAGCGCAAAGCTCTTCCCCACCACCCAGCCTGTGCCTGCTGCTTCCTGAGCCCTGCACACAGCACGTGGCACAAGGGAGGAGACAGAGAGGCTGCATCCAGGGGCACGGCTTGGGCAGGGCTCTTCTCACCTGGTGCTAAGGTCACGGCCAGAGCCAGAGTGTGCCTCCCTGTGAGCACACACAGGGGTAGACTGGAGCATGGCTGAAGGCTCCACTCCGAGGGGGCGCTGGCCTCTAGGTCCGTGCATGTGTTATATTGTCCACAAATTACAGTAAAGAGTCAGAATGCCTCTCCCAGCCGGGGCTTCCATGAGCAGCAGGAGTGCTGGCTCTAGAACACTCCAGAGAGGGCTGCACTGAAGCTTAGTGGAGAAGATCCCTTTAGCTCCTCCCTCCCTCCTTCCCTCCTTCCTTCTTCCTCTTTTTCAGAAGACCACAGTAGATTATCCTTTTAATAAACATGTGTGAGCATAAACCTCAGGCTACAGAACTCTACTGCACTCTTAGGCATAGAGCATCAAAGTTCCCAAGTCAGGTCCCCTGCAGCACGTGGGGCCCCGTGACACCCCAGGGGTGGGGTGGGGCAGGGGCCCTGCTGGCTCCACCTGCATGGAGAGGCTGTGTGAGTTCCTCAGGAACAAGGAGCTGGAAAGTGACCAGGACAGATCAAAGGAGACCTCTGGCTTCCCAGTGCTCTTCTGTCCCTCTGAGCACCCTTTCCAGCATGCTGTCCCCAGGTATGAAAGGCTCAAAGACTGTGGCTATATGGGGAGCCTGTAATTTGTGGTTGAAACCTGTCATTAGCATCCAGCACTGGGGGGGGGTCACTAAAGTTAGAATGCTAAGTAAAGCCAGGATGAAAGGCACCCAGCTGCTGTCTGCTGGCTCCCTGCTGGGCAGTTTCAAGGACTTCAGGAGGCCACTTAAGCTCATAGCCCAGCTCCGGAGTCTGAGGCTGGAAGCTTGGAAGGTGCTAGAGTGGTTGGGTTCTTGGACCCTCTTCCTGGTTGACAGATGACTGCTTTTTTGGTATAACTTTACAGGGCTGAGAGCAGAGGGGAGCAAGCCCTTGTGCCTTCAGGAGACTCCACTGTCGTGCCAAGGCCCCTCCTAATAACACCCTGATGAGGGCACAGTTTCCACTGCGGTCACAGCATAACACTCCTGCACATGCCATCCCCCTTTATCAACTAGTCAATTAGGAGAGAGAGAGAGAGAGAGAGAGAGAGAGAGAGAAAGGAAGGAAGGAAGGAAGGAAGGAAGGAAGGAAGGAAGGAAGGAAGGAGGAAGGAAGGGAGGGAGGGAGGGAGGGAGGGAGAAAAGCTTCATTTGAGAAATTGCCAAGTGACAGGGTGAGACTTCCCACAGGCTCAGCAGGAAGGTGAAGCCCACACCTGTCACAGACACCATCTTTAGAAGCCAGGCTGCTTCTGCCCCTGGGCCCCGGCTGAGCTGCGGGGGGCTCCTCCCTGCCTTGCTGCTCCGCAAGCTGCTATTTCCATGGTCAGTGCAGTGGCATTTTTGTAGCATGATCACACTGAGCTGCCTATTTTAGATGGTGAGGACACTGAAATTTGAGAGAAGAGTTATGATAGGGTTCTGGGATCAAAGTTGCCAATTATGGTCCAGAAATGGAAGTTCTGACCACACTCTATGTTTAGGTTGGTGCCTGGGGAAAAGCACTGTAATTGAAGAGGGAATGTCATCTCTGCAGTGAAAACCAGCCACGTGCCACTCTTCCAGGTCTGGAGCAGTCCCTGCCATGCCTCCATCTGTCCCTGCCCCAGCCTACACACCCCTGGCTGAGTCCTTGCTGTGTGCAAACTCCAGCATCTGGGGCTCCACAGGCCTCTCGTGACCATTCCAAAAGCAAGCTTTTTCTACAGCATGAAACTTACTATCAATCTCAGGTGGATTCTCAGGGTGACCTCACTAGCCGCATGGGCTCAAGCACCAGAGGCCTGCTAACCCCCAGACACAGTCAAGCTCCTTGTTGTCAACTCAGGGCTTGCTAGACACCCCAAGCAGCTGCCCTGCAGCAGCCCCAAGCCAGCATGTTGAGAGCTGGGCTCTCAGTCTTACTTCCACGCTCGAGTCTAACGTGCGGATTCCAGCATTTTAAGTGGCTATTCTCCCTGAGGTAAACACATCCCATCTGAGAGTCCATCTCAGTAAAGCCCTGCTGTCTGTGTTGGTCAGCTGTTCATTGCTGTGACCAAAACAATGTAGGGAAGAAACAGTTTATTTGGGCTCAGGTTTCAGAGATTGGTCACCGTCCTCCAATTCCATAGCTCAGGCTGAGGTGAGGCAGAGCATCATGGTAAAAAGGTACGGTGGAGGGAAGTAGCTCAGGATGTGGCAGCCAGGAAGCAGAGAGAGTGGAGGGGACAGGGAAGATGTTCAGGGCAACCCCAGTGACCCACCTCCTCTGGCCCTGTCCTGCTGGCTGCAGTTACCACCCAGGCAGTCCATGCAAACTAGGAGGGACTGATTACGTTATAGCTGTCACCTGCTAATCATTGCACCTCCAAACTCCTACATTAACACAGGAGCTTGCAGGGGACAACTCACATCCAAACCCAACAGTGCCAAGTAGCTTCACACTCTGAGGGTCCCCTCGCCTACCTCTCCAGCCTCGCCTCCGTGAGTCCACCTCCTGCCTCACACACACACAGGGCCTGCCGCAACTCCCTGCTGACTTGACTTTTGCACGGCAAGTGTGAACAGCACTGTTCACTTACAGAGTAAAACTGGTTTATCTACATAATCCACCCAGACCATCTCCACAACCCAACTTGGAGGCCATCTGCTCTGGAATCCCTCTAAGGCTCTCCCACCCACCCAAGCTACATCCACTCTCCCACCGATTGGGCAGGATGCTCTGCAGGAGACTTGTTTTCATATCTCCCTGTTTAATCAGGAGCTCCTTGAGGCCAAGAATTCACCACCTCCGTTCACATCAGTTCTCCAAGACCTGTCATGAGAGTGTGTGCAGGAATATTTGCAACAGAAGGAGAAAACATTGGTCGCTAGCAGTTATTAAGTGTTCACTGTGTGCTAAACGGGAATCCCAGCATCTCTGTTTTTCATGCCCCATCCATGAATATGTGTCGACCGAGTGCTTAATTAATAAAGGAGCAGTGGGGTTCTAATTTCCCTTATTTGCATACCATAGGACCTTGGTAATTATTGAATAAATCAAATAGGGCTGTGGGTTTCATAGTGTGTCATAACACAGTTCATAAAACACTTTCATTTATACGGCGAGAATTCATGACTCTATCAACCCACGTATTGATGGTCCGACCCTGCAGGGGACAGGACTGAGGCACAGGACCTTGACCAAGGGTCTTGCCCTCCCAGTGCCTACTCTGCAGCTGTGCCTCCTTCTCCCTGTAACTCAGCTGCAGTCTCACAAGCCCTCTCCCTTCAGTGGCCTGCCCCTCACAGACAGAAGTTTCTATCATCTGCAATAGTCCAGCATCTGCGAGGCTATGAGCTTGCAGATGGGTGACCCACCACCTTCCATGCTGCCAACTTCAAAGGTGGTTCTAGGAAAATGTATAACCAAAAGAAAGCCACACACACGAAACCAGACTTGAATCTACATCCCCTCCAGGAATTCATGAACTACCGCTAAGTCCTCACGAAGTTCCTAGTGGGCATTCAACACTCCAGTGGAATCTGATTTCTAAGAAGTTTGACTCCTATAGTATGAACCTCCCACTCCCACCTTAAAGGCTACCTGGAGATGGCATGAGAACTGGGGCTCCTCAGAGCATCTATGCTCCTCTTTCTTGGGGTCACAATGCGTGATCCTGGGTAGCTAGGTGAACTGTAGAACCCTGAGGCTCAACTACCTGAGCCAACATGACAAACAACAGAAGTCCTCCCTTGGCTGCCCACCGGGAGTCTCAGAAGGCTGGGGTGACTTGCTCAAGCTCCCACAGCTAGCTCAAGTCCCAACAGCCACTCTGTGCAATATGTCTCTAGCCACTGCGTCACAGAAACAGCTGTGGTGTTGGCCTTGTGTCAAAGATAAGCATTTCGCATATACGACTCCACCCAAGTCACAACTAGGAGCGGTAGTGCTATTAAAGAAACTGAGGATCAGAGCAGTGAGGCAATTCTCCCTAGGTCACACAGCAGGAGGAAATGGAATTACACTGACATTAGCCCAGTGCCTGAGTTTCTACACCCCTGGTGGCTTCTAGTCCCACCAAGCCCCTTCCACCTGCCTGTGGCCAAGCTGCCAGCAAAACACAGCCTAATGAACAACAGAGCATAGGGCTCATCACCTCTCCCCTCCATTGCAACTGCATGCCCAGCACCTTCCTCACCCTCCCACGGGGACGGGCACTCCATCTGTCCCAAAGCCCCCACTGTGTCTTCTGAGAGGGGCACCTCACCTCCCACACTTGGCACCCAGGGAGAGGAGGCAATGCTTTCTTGGTAGGTCAAATTCAGTCCCTCCAAGAAGGTCTGGGAACCCAGCAGAGACTCAGCAGTGGGGCAGGCAAAAGAAAGGAAGGAATGATGGAAGAAAACCCACCTCTGTTAGCAGGAGGCGCTTGCAACATTAGAACATATTATCACTGTTTATAGATGGTTGCATCATAACCCAGGGAACTAAAGAGCATCTGCTAACTGGTTACGCTGGGGCTGATCTAATGGTAGCCAGAGGTCTGCAGGACCAGGAGGCAACCCTGAAACAGTTCTCTTTAAGGTCTGTCAAATGATCTCACTTTCTGTTTTTAGAGCTGAAATCTTTCTGGCTTGCCCTCTTACTAAAATGTGAATATTCTGGGAAAATATTACTTTAAAAAAGCTGTATTTTCACTTTAGCGTGAATTACCTTGTTAATTGCATTTTATTTGGTAAGACACCCAAGCATGGCCTTAAGAAACAAAATAACAAATAAGCAGGGTCTTTTTCCTCCGGGATGATGAGCTCAAATCGAGTTACTTCAGGGTGGAAGGAGAGAGAAGCCCAGTGCTCCTTCATGGAGCCCAGCCCTAGGCTGCCAAGCAGGACAGGACACTGGTCTGGGGAGAGCGGGGAGGCTGCAAGCCACAGGGCTGCTCCCAGGCTGCTCTCCAACCTTGTAGTTTTGATGGAAGCCACTTTTGATCCTGTGGTTTCTGACTGACTCTGGGCTAAATCATACATTTTACTCGGCATATACGCTTCTTGGTTCCATCTTCCTTTGTTTCAGTTGAGCAAATCCTGATAGGGTGAGTTCAAAACCGGTGCGACATGTCTGGGGAGGAAGTCTTTCTCTCCCCCTCTCTAACACTCTTAAGATCCAACCAAGACTCAAGATACGACCACTCACAAACATTCACCAGGAGCTTCTCGGGCATAACCAGGGGACAAATTCAACGGCAGTATTCACAAAGATGACCCTGAAAGGACCCCCTGGAACTGGCAGTGACCCCTAACCCAGCGATTCCACCATTCATTTCCTCCTTTGCCAAAACAGCTGTCCTGTAATGCTGCCCCCTGGGAGTGCAGTATCTAATAAGCAAGCCGGGAAAAACCATTCATCCACTCAGTAAGCACTGATTGAACACTGACTCCTCCAGGTGCTGGGATCACAGTGGTGAGCCAGACCATGAAGTTTGGTGGGCAGATGAGGATCCCACGGCCACAGTGGCTTCAGGTCAGTGAAGCAGCATGGAGGGGAGTGCTGGAGGGGCTGCACTGTGGGGAGACAGTCGGGGACCCACTGGGAGGTGACCTGGGGTATAGGCCTATTCACTGCCCTGGCCCCAGCACCTAAAGCCTGTCATAGCAGATACCCATGAAACACTTGTTAACAAGTGAGCGGATGGACAAAGGGGAAAGGCAGGCACAGCAGAGGAAAACATGACTGTCCCTAACCTGGCACCTCCCAGCTGCCCCTACACCCCTGGAGGGGGCCAGAGCCCTTGACTGGGGCCAGCCACTTTCCTCAGACCTGCCATAGCTGCCTCCCCAGCATGCCAGCTGTTTCTGTCTCCTTCTCAGTCCCTGGGTCTACAGGCAGAGGAGGTGTGTGCTGCCAGATGTGCGGCTGTGCCCAGCCCTGCCAAGTACAGCAACTCCAGTGGCCCAGGCAGTGTGGCGCTGTGGCAGGCGCCACTCTTGGTGTACGCACTGAGCAGGGCAGGGCAGCTGCTAACTAGATGACTCTCACAAGCTAGGGAGGAACTGCGTGCCAGCAGCCCTGCCTTGCTGGCCTCTGGGACATGAAACCAATCCCCGGGCAACCATTGCCATGGAATAGTGATGGGGTGAGCACCCAAGCTCCTTCAGCAGGGTGGACACGGGTGTGAGCATGCACATCCATGTTTGGAAAGGAAGTTTAAATTTTTGACAAATACTAAATAGTTTTAAAGTCAATGCCTGCTCACCCGGCCTTCCAGCCTAAGGAGGAACAGAATTAAGATTCGCATTGTGGGGCTTTGCTGGGCCACTGGTGATGACTCTGGCAGACTCTGGCAGGCAGGGACAGGGCACCGGGGCTAGTGGGGCAAGTCCTGCACAGGATTCAAAAGCAGCAGTCCACCATGCCACCAGGGAGGATGCCGGGTGTCCCTCCACACCCCTGCTAGACTTCAGGGCTTTACCACCGTTAGTGCGTTCGGGGACTGCTTCAGCTGAAGGGCGACTCATACCAATGAGTGACACAGAGAAGACGTAAGGATTTTGATGTCATCCTGTTTTGCCATCCCTGAGGGGTCAGTGAGGCCTCTGTTGAGGTGGCTTCTCAGTTGGACTTCCTCCACCCAGGGATTGGCCTCCTGTTGCCCCTCAGCCCCTGCTGAGATAACTCCCTAGAAAATCAACCTGCATACTAGGTCCCTCCGGGGTCTGATTCTTGGGGAAGCCGAGCGGTGGCAGTCACTGTCCTGAGGCTCTGGATCTGCATTCAGATTGGGTTGGAATTGTAGCTCTACCACTAGAAGGACCTTGGGTCCTTCTGAGCCTCAGCTTTCAAATTTATAAAATGGACACAATTGTGCACACTTCAGAGGGCGTGGTGAGGACTACACTACGGAAAACTCAGCGCATCACTCGGCGACGAGGGGTTTTAACAGACAAAATTTCATAGCTCTGCTTTAGCTGATGGTGACTTGGGAGGGTCATGATCTGTCTCTGTGCCTCAGTGTCCTCCCCCATAAAAAGACAGGCATGTACTTGGGGACTCTTGCTGACAGTCCCTGAACACCCGCTCCATCAGACACAAGCCTGCCACATGGATTCTTCACAATGTCACCATCGTTCTCAACTGATAGATGAGAGGCTGAGAAAGCTGGCCCCAGGGCACAGCTTCCAAGCCCATGTGCTATGCCAGGGTGTTGTGCTGCTTCCCCAGGTAGGCAATGTGCAGCTTCCTGCCAGAGCTGACACTTTTCAGGTCCCACGACTCTGACTCCAGTTTAATGAAAAACATCGGCAGGAAAGATTGAGTGAGTTCCATCTGCCACTGGCAGGGCCCAAAGCCCAGGAGGCAGAGTGGGCTAGGTTGGTTCCCTTCCATCCATCCATAGTGTGGCCCAAAAAGCTGTTCCTACAGCCACTGCCCTTTCTATCTATCCCAGATTCATCCTGTGTCCCAGTCACTGAGCCCTCAGGTGCAGGTGGAGAGCGGTGCTGGGAAGCCCACCTTTAAGGACATGTCTCTCTTCCCCTTGCCCCCAGCACCCCCAGCCTCAGCCTCTGCCCAGCAATCCAAACTGGCTGCCCGACTGCTACATGGAGCTCAAGGTCAAGGGCCGGGTGCTGTCCAAGGGGTGTCTTGAAGTTCCACAAGTGAGCTGCACACAATGTAAACCACAAAATCCTAAAATCTCATATCGATTTTCCTCTGGATTTTAATCCAAATACTGAGTTTACTACAGTGGTGCCTCTAAGAGGAGTGGGTGGAGACAGCTTGTCACTTCTCCTGGGATTTCACCCTGGGAGAGCCAGCACCGGGCAGTGACAGCTTGGCCAACTAGTAGCCATCACACAGGTGCCTCCCATTGACCCCCAGCACTGTCTTTGGATTCGTTCTTGTGGGCATTTTAAGATGCAATGGGCATTTCTCTTAATAGGACAACGGCATCTACACATGTTCACAAAAACACAATTTTTGCCTGAAGAGTAAAATGCTATGCTACGTGCAGCTGTCTCCGTTTTCTGAGGCTCCAGCCGTCCATCCACCAGGGTATCCTCTGCGCAGCCCAGTGGGAAGCTCTGAACAGCCTTGAAGCTCATGGTTAACTGCTTAAAGCCCTCCAGTGACTCGTGCTTCCCAAAGTGCTTTATTTTGTGCCGCGGGCCCTACTGGCCCTTCCCTGTCCCTGCTGGCCCTGTGATCCAGAGCTACTTGAATGTGCCTAGGCCCAAGTTCATGCAGCAGCCTCTGCCCAGGGCATCTCTCTTTCTTATTCTGGCCATCAGACAAAGGCACCCCACCTTCTTTGTTGTCACAGGTCACTCATCCTAGCCTGTCTACAGTGAGTGGCGGGGTCCCAGGAGCAGTCATTGTAGTGATTCCTGAGCCTCTCTCCTGAGCAAACTGTGAGCGCCCACAAGACCCCTGCCCCAGGTGGTACCTCTTCTTGAATGAAAGCAGAAATTTGGAATCCACTCTCTGAAGAGCGCAGCCATGGAGTGAAAGGGCATTGGTTGCTGTCCTTCACGGTGCCCCAAGCCTGCCTGCTTATACCACTTTTTCTGTTCACCCTCTCACCCTAGATCTTGCCAAGGTCCAGCCCGGATGCTTTCTGAGCACTCTCGGAGTGCACGATTATTTCACTGACTGTTCACCAGCTCATCCTCTGTTCCATCCCGGCACCCTGTGCTGCCCCACAGGGCTGTTTCCAGTCCCTGGAGGCTTTAAGCCATCTCCTGCTCTGGACTTTTGCACAGATAAACTCCTCCCTCTGGAAAGGCTTTCTGAAACTCATCCATTTGCTGTCCTCAGACCAGCTAAGCTGGTTGAAGCCTCCTCCAGAGCAACACAAACAAAGGGCGCAGAGTTGTCCTCAGCATGTAGCTTGTGCTGGAGACAGGCCTGCGAGACTCTAGAAGTCACCTGCATCTTCCCTGTCCCCACCCACCAAATGCAGCAGAATCCTTTCCTCAAAGTGGACTTTGAGTGGACAGCTGACACACACGTGCACACAAACGAGAAATGAGACCTAGAGGCTGGACTTGGCAGTCCATCTGTTCCAGAAACTCCACCAAGTCATCTTATATAGCTCGGGTGGCCAGATGGGCTTGGGTTCAAATCCCAGCTCATTCATCTCCTTATTGGAAAACCAGACAGTGCCACACCTAACTCTCTGGTGGGCATTAAATGATTTATGAATATTTGGTATTTCATAAACATTTCATTTTGTTCCTGAACAGGTCTGCATAAAGATGAGTATTTCACAGGTGCACTGTGCACACACACCTGCACACGCATTCCAGGTGGTGCACACTCACACCCTCCTGTGCCTCACCTCAAAGGAACAGGCCCGAACGCCTAATTCCCATTTGGGAACTCAGCACAGATGGGTTGTTGGCTCAACACCTCTCCTGCTCTTAAGTCACACTCGTTAAGACACATTTAAAATGATGGTGGTGCCCGGCTCTCCTTGGGAGACACCTATTCAGATCCACAGGCCGGGATCTACCTTTTTTTCCTTTTGTTGGTGCTTAAAGTCTCAGTAATCCAAATGTTTGGCAAAAACAAGCGAAGCAGTATAAAGCCACTCAAAGATGTTTATGCTTTAATTTACACACTGCTAACCAAACATTTGACATTTGTGCATGCAAGCACTCTGGGGTCTAACCCTTTTTTTATGTGTGAGGAGACTTGGAGATGGCAAGTATATGATTCTCTGCTGCTAAGGATGCTCCTAGGACCAAGTTTGGAGACTCGAGGGCAATATAAGCTGAGTCTTAGCATATCGGTTTCTCAAATCCCAGAATTCCATTACGGAGAACTTGACCAGGAAATCATCCAGACCTGAGAAGGGGCTTTGGGACCAAGGTGCTCATTCATCATGTGTTCTCATAATGTGAGAACATAAATAAGCAAAGGTACAAAACTCGAGACACGGTTAGTGAACCAGGGGAGCAAAATGACTGCAAGGCTGTCACCATCCTCACCAGTGAGATGGCTGGACTGTGAGCGTCATGAAAGTGGGGACATGGAAGAATGAATACACGTGTGTGCGCACATGCACACACACACATGAAGGACACGTGGTTCAGATGACAGTTGACAATGTGGAAGCATTTGGGAAAACCAATGGAAGCAGGCAGCACTCTAAGAGGACCCCAGCTGTGTTGGACCAAGATGCAGGGCAGCATCCCGTGGGCGGGCAGAAGGGCACCCCATGCAGAGCCGACCAGAGCAGCTTCAGAACAGCTCTGCTTCAACATTTCTACCTTGTTTGGATTTTCCATAACTAACAAACTTAACTTGACCTTTCTCCTGAGGTCTGCGTGAAGATCAAATGTGTAGCTCAGTGCTAACGACAAAATGAAGTTCCATTAGACATTCGGAAGTTTCTAAAACACTACATGATGACTTTTGATTAGACGCAAGGTGCATACCTACTTACCTCCCCTAAACCCATGCATAATTAAGAAAAGGAATAAAGCTCATAAAGATGATGAAAGGAAGATGGAGAGAAGGGGAAGG